>VXBT01003828.1:885607-1114626 GCA_013400235.1 Oriolus oriolus
TTGGGGGCGTTTGCGGGTTTTGCCTTTTTTCTTTCTTTTTTTTTTTCTCTTTTTTTCCCTCATTTTTTTCTCCTTCCCCGCTGCCTTTTCGGGGTTTTCTCCCGGCGGGTCATCCCCTGCGCCTGCCCGGCGGTCATCCCCTTGCCCGCGGCCCCGTCCCTCAGGGCATGTCCCGGTCCAACAGCGTCAGCCCCCCGGGCTTCGGCGGTCCCGCGCCCTGGGCAGGCACCGAGCAGCACCGCTCGGCCTGGGGCGAGGCGGAGGCCCGAGCCAATGGCTACTCCTACCCTCCGCCTCCCAACAGGTCGTCGGGCAAGAAGGCCTCCCGCATGTCGAGCAGGTGGAGGAGCGAGGAAGACTACGAGCCCAGGAACCGCGGGGAGAGCGGCTGCAGGATGATGAGCTTTAGGTCCAAATCCGCCTGGCAGGAGCACGGTGACGACAGCCGACGTCACCGGTCCCGCCACCCGCCCGGCAGTGATTCCCCCGCTGCCCCCAACAATGCCAGCCCCCGGCAGCTGGGGGAGCAGGGGGAGGTACGGCCCCGCTCTGTGGAGTTGGGGCTGGATGAGAAACGCATCAAGGCCAAGATTGAGGAGCTGGAGGAAGAGGACGGGGACGAGGGGGACTCCGAGGCGGCCTTCTCCATGGGCAGTTGTTGCAGTAGCCTGCTGCAGATCTTCAGGTCCAAGAAGTTCCAGTCTGAGAAACTGGAACGTCTCTACCAGCGCTACTTCTTTCGGCTTAACCAGAGCAGCCTCACCATGCTTATGGCCGTGCTGGTGCTGGTCTGTGTGGTCATGCTGATCTTCCATGCCGCACACGGCCGCTATGAGGTATCCTATGTCGTGGTGCTCTCCCTGGCCATCGTGCTGATGGTGGTGCTGTGCATGGTGTGCAACCGCAACAACTTCCACCAGGACCACATGTGGCTGGCGTGCTACTCTGTCATCCTGGTGATCCTGGCAGTGCAAGTGGTAGGGGTTCTGCTGGTGTGGCCCAGGAGCGCCTCAGAGGGCATCTGGTGGACCGTCTTCTTTATCTACAGCATCTACACGCTGCTGCCGGTGCGGATGAGAGCCGCGGTCATCAGCGGGGTGGTGCTCTCCGCCATCCACCTGGCTGTCTCCCTCAAGATCAACGCCGAGGATAAGTTCCTCCTGAAGCAGGTAGGCAAGCCATGAGTGATTTGGAAGGGTGCTCAGTGTTGAAGAGCAAGGGAAGTGGGGTAGTCTGACTTCCATAGGCCTGCCTGATGCTGGAAGGCTGACAGGACTTTCAGCTGAATCCCTAGGTTACCTACTGCTGTGTGGGATGGTGTGCAAGGTGGTGGCTAGCCTGTAATCCTTTTTACCATGGCTGTGGTGTTCCCTCATTTCTGTTCCAAGTTAAAGCTCTAAACATACAAGAAATGTGCTTTACTGGGTTCCCGTGACAGCTGCTCCAGTGCTGTCAGCCAACCCTGCTAGTGCCCTTCAGCTGTATTTAATATAAACAGCCCTGTGCTAAGCACACCTGTGGAACGGTATCCAAGCATGCTGCTGTTCTACTGAGAAATGTGTAGAAAGTCTGGTTGTTTTTATCAGGTAGAGGTTATCCTTGTGTGTCACTCTGGGTTCGGTGTTGGCGCAGAGCTTAGGTGTCTTAGGAGAGCATGCTCCGCGGGAATGTGGGGTAGGTTTTTGGTTTAGCAAGAAGGTGTTTTGCTCTGAGATGCACTGGAAATGTCTATGGTGAAAAAGCCCAGAGTTCCTGTACAGCCAGGATAAAAAGTACCAAAGGAAAGTATAAATGCAGGTTGTTATATAGCTGTGATACCATGTTTAACTGGAGCAGTTCAGTTCATGGGAACAATAAGACTATTATCAAATGCATTACAGTGCAATTTTTAATTACCATATCTGTATAAACAGCAGCAATACAAGGTGCCGCTCTTCAAGTGAAGCAAGCAGCCTTGGGACTCATGTGCTTTAAGCTTACCATGCACCGTGGCAATCAGGAAACCATTGATTTAAAACACTGAAGCTGCGAGGCAGTTGTCATCCTGACGTGCAGGACTCTGAGCAAGGATGACCCCGTCCTTAGAGCCAGCCCTGATGCTTGTGTGTAACCAGGGATTGTTTATTAAAATCAGGTGTTTGGTAGTTTTACAGCCCTAACACGTAATATAGAATAGAGCCTTGCACTCAGTGCCTGCTTTGAGTCTTAGTTCTAGGTTGTTTTCAGTTCCACCTATTGCAGTGGCAGGAAAAGTTGTAGCACTTAAATAAAACCTCATTAGGATGAGGCTGTCGCTGTTCTGCTACACAAAATAGCCCATGAAATTACTTTCTTCTCCCCCCTGCCTTGGAGAGTTTCTGGCTTTGTTCTTAGTTTGTTACAGGTATTTTTATAAACTGTACATGGCATATTTTTCTTATGTTTGATGTAAATGGCTTTTTGTGCGTTTCCAGCAGAGCATACGCTGTGAGTGGGACAGTTGGTGTTTTTCTGCTTGACTTGAAAAAGTTTGCTAATGGCCTCAGCTCTTCCCCACTGGGGCTCTGGTCTTGCAAAGCCTCATGTGTGCTTTTTGCTTTATGAACTGAGACTTGTCCTGTTGAAATCAGTGTATTTGGAGACTGTATCCTTACATGTCAAGGCAAATCCCATCATGACTGCGGCTAGAAGATTTAGGAGTCTGTTATGAGCAGAGTTGAGTTTGGAGGATACTAACGAATGAGTAAAATATCATCATGTTGGGAAGGGTTGGTAACTGTATTTTAAAAGGAAGGAGCCTGAATTACAAAGGCCAAATGATCAATTCCCTCAGTAGAAAATTTGGAACAGTAGCAGCTGCTTCCCTTTCCAAATTGCAGGTTATTTTTAAGAGGTTGGGCTTGTGTGTAAATGTGCACTTGTCAAAGGTAAAAGCATGAGCAATAGGTGAGGGTACAGGATGCACAAATCTGTGCATTGCACAGTTGCTTTCGTTTTCATAATAATGCTGGGTTTTTCCTACGGTTTGACAATAAATGTTCAGTTAATGAGGAATGTCCTAGGAGCACTCTTACTTTGTCTTCAAAGGCGGCGCGTCTCTCCATGTTGCCTGTTTATTTTTCCTACTAACACAGTCTCTATCTTGCTGTGGTCTACACTGGCATAGCACGGGCTGAATTCAGTGGGGTTGTACAAGGCCAAGCATCAGATTCCTTACACGTCTGTGTACGAACACAAGCTGCTGTCTCTGGCTGTCTGATAGAAAAATCTGTTCTGCTGAGCACGTTGCCTCACAGCTATTAACAGGCCTTCCTCACCGGGGCTGTATCTCGTTGCCGTGGAAATCCGTTGTATTCAGCTCTGCCCCTCTAATGCACGCAAGCCCTGTTTTCCTCCTTCAAACTACCAGGGGCAAACGCAGATGAAGATCAGGTAAGTCAAGAAGAGGGAGGTGAGATGTTTTCTGTGACTTCACACTGGCAGTCGCATCAGCCTGGGTTTTGTGGAGCAGGAGTGAATGTGAATGCATTCATGACTGTGTGACTGGATGGCACTTTACACCCAGTAGTCACAGAAGAAAGGCTGGTTGGGATATACATCCCCTTTCCTCTCTTTTTCATGGCATTTTTAACTATAATACTTAAGCAAGTTTTTCTGTGGGAGCTTTTTGCTTTTAATCCTCTCCGAATTGTTTCCAAGCCAGGAGAAATCATATACTCTTGTTATTCAAAGCAGGGTGACTCTTGTGTTGACTCCTGAGCACTTTTATAAGGCTCTGGAGCCTGTTTAAAAACTCCTCTTTCTCAAGAGAGTGAAATTCTTGGTTGTAGGTCCCTTTTGGGAGACAGGTAGTTTGTTGGATTCCCTAGCTGAGAATGCATGAGTTTGTCTGAGTTATCTTCTCCTATCATTACTGTATTTCTCTGTCCCCAAACTCTCTGGTCCAAGTGTATGATAGTCAGACTTCATGGAAGGGTTAATGCAGTCTGCTGTTTCTGAATCCATAAGGTGACAGGAGTAAAAGTAGTTGTCTTTGTTCAGTCTTAACTGAGCTGCTTTTTAAAATAATTCTTCTGGGGTCATTGGATTTGGAAAGTAGGCTCTGACTTCTTTGCTACCTTTCAAAAGAGTGGCCTGAGCACCCCTATCAAAAAGATGAGTATAGCTGGTACCTCTGTGAGCTTAATTGGCTAGAGGCAATGATCTTGGCTTCTTGAATTGAGGTTTGATTGGAATAAAAGAATGCTAATTATTGCATTATATTAAAAAGTTATCCAATGCTGAGGGAGGGGAGAAAAAGAAATCCTGTGTTTGAGAACTTACTTGTTTTCAAAGGCATCGTGCTGCTGGAAGCAGAACACAGTGAATAGATGGTGCTCCACCACCTACGGGTTCTGATTGCTTAAAAGGGGTTTTTTTGTATGTTGCTGTGATCAGTTAGCTCTAGAGGAACTGCTTTCAGACTTATTGGGGAGGGGATGACTGTATTTGTCTTCAGGTTTATGTCGTTGTGTTATTCTGGGACAGATTACAAATGTGTTCCGCTGCACGGAAGTGGTTTTCTCTTTGTATGTAAGTGTATCCCTTTTCAGGCCAGCCTTTTCCATGTGTTGATACACTTTCCATGGATTTGATACACTTTCAGGCTCTGAAAACACGCTCTAGGATTCGCGTAAGCATTAGTTTACCTGTGAATGAGGCTTTCTAATACTTAACTGAGAAAGAAGTGCACTATTTATCAGTAATCTGCATTCACAGCAAAGATAATGCTGAGATTTATTCTCTGTTCGATCGGGGCGAGCTGCCCAGCTGACCCACAGACTTGTACAGGCGCATGGGAAGAGGTTCAGCCTGTGGGTTGCAGATGCTTAACTGAAGTCATGTGAGGAGACCAGCTGCCCTCACTGCAGATAGTCTTGAGTAAGCACTGGTATTTTTGTAAGGCTGTGGGCTAAGGGACAGGGAATTTCACAACAGAGTTTATTGGACCCTGAATCAGGCTTTAAAAGGGATGGGGATTGTGTGGGGGAGTGGGTGGGGGACCAGGAGTAGGGCATAAGAGTGCCATATACAAACATAAACGAGCCCGTGGACTGAGGTTAGATTTACTCCTGCTTTCCCATCCAAACCTGTTTTATTATAACTTTCTGAGCTTCCTTGTTCAAGGATACAGTTAAGTCTTCGTAGTTTATTAACTCTGTGTGAGTGGGTGACTGTTAAGGTACCACGAAAATAAATACCTTTTTCTTTGTCTTGTGTCAGTAACCTCATTGAAAGATAAACTGAAATGTACTGATCTCTTTTCTCCCCAAATACTACTGCAAACCTTCTGCAAAGGATCTCTTATAGCCAAGCTCTGAACTACCTCAGTACATGTCTTTCGTTTGCCTCTCTGATTCAGGGCTAGTTCTTGCTTGACCCTTTTCCATGTCTCCATCATAACAACATTACGTTAGTACTCCTCATCCTTCACTTCTGAGAACTGATGAGAAAGGTGTTGAACTGGTGAACCAAGAAATGTGTTGGCCTTTCTCTCTGTCAGTGCATGTTAATGGTATGTGATTGATCTGAGCCTGCTTGGTCACTCTCTTGACAGTGTAGCATTTCAGTCATTTAACCATGTCATTTAACCATTTCTTGGAAGATGTTGGTATGAAAACCAGTCTCTCTTTCTCCTTTTGATAAATAAATTCACTTCAGCAGGGCTAAAAACAATTTCTTACTGTAACAGGGAATCGACATGAATCTTGTGGATATCTCCTAGCACCTTGTAGAGATGTGTTCTAGCTGGCAGTTTGAATGGCATTCAACAAGTTAGTCACACAGTAGGAGAAGCACTACTGTATGTTCCATCTCAGCCTCAGCGTGCTTAATATATGTAAGTGATGACTGATTTAGAGACAGGTTCTCAGCAGTGTGTTAATCAAATCCTTGCACTGCGCTCTTATCGTCTTCAAGCAGCATCATCTGTATTCATCAAGAAGGAGAGATGAACTACCTGGAATGCAGATGGATCTGTGTGTCAGCCCTCTTATGGTTAGGTGCTGCCTGTTTTACTTTTTTCCACCTGAAAAACATAGTTGAGTAATGTTTGTATAGGATGGGATTTTTAAGGTGCTTGGCCACATGGGGCCAGGTACTGGGTGCCTCAACCAGCATTTAATGCCCTGTTCTGCATAAACACTGATATCAGTAGGGCTCTTGTGCAGTAAGAAGAGCTCTAGCACTGCTCGCTACTGAAGAATCTGCCTGAGCAACAATTGCACTGAAGTTAGTGAAAATCGATTTGCGGTCTTCTGTTCAGGGGAAAAAGCAGCAACCTAAAATACTCAGTAACTGCTGCACTGATAGTTGCCTCCCTAGGGTAATTCTGTAACAGAAGTAATTAAGCAAATCCCTGAGGTATTGTGTATCAATTTAGTCCTTTGTTGGAATATTGCCTGTTTCTCTTGGGAATGCTTGTGTTGCTTGAGGTTTATAAAGGTGTATCTGTTTTTCTTATCTCCTAAATTACCCTATGATCCTGCCACCTCCTAATCTACCCCCTTGCTTTGTCCTCTTCCCCCCCGCCCCCACCATTAGTTTAATATTTCACTGTAGTGTTCACCAGTATCAAAACCTGTTAGTGTGATAGAGTGCTGTGTGTCTAATTTCTCCGTGTCCCTGGATTCTTAATAGCTTTGTTGTCTTGATAAACTGACCTATTTGAGTAATTTCTCTCAGCCTTGTGGTAGTAATCGCACTTTTATAGCTGGCTTGGATCTTGGTGAATTGGAGACAAAATGTAATAGGCATGATTGAGGTGTATAGCCAAAAGACTTGTCCTCTAGGCATTTTTATGATATGCTTGAAAAGGCAGGGTGTGCTAGTTCTGTTTATTTCTGGAGAGGTGAAGATACTTCAGAAAAACATCAGGATTCATCAAGGTACATGAGGCAGAGGGAGAGCTTTTCATGCCCTAATATTACAAAGCAGCCACTGACTTGTCCTTCGGTGTCCTGGACACGATGGCTTAGTCTGACACCAGTGTGACCCCTGTTCTCTGTCAGAGACCTGTTCAAGGCAAGACATCTTATTTATGTGGTCTTTTGTGATCAACCTCATTCAGATGATTTATAAACCTGAACAGCAGTGGATATAAAATGCTGATTATCCTGGTGCTAAAGGCTCCCTGGAAATGGTTGTGCCCTCCTGGAGCCTGAACTGGCCCAGTGCTTCCTAAATGCCCTTTTGCTCCGAGTCCGCTGTTGAGTGGGCAGCTCTGCCAAAGTCTGGGGTGGAAGAGGACTGGGACTCAGCCCAGCTGGAATGTGAACTTTGGGCACCAGGCTGTTCTCCAAATGCATTCAATTTGTGTCTGATTAGCTAATCTTTCAGTCATGTACCATGGCTCCCTCTCTGTCTTTTAAGAAAAGTGGAACAATTGCTAACTTTTTGGCCATTGCAGTAGTTGGAATAGTTACAGGCTTTTGGGACTGGCTGGTTTGGTCATCATATTTTGGTACTACTGGATATTGCTCTCATTTTCTAATCAAACTAAAAGAACTTTCCTTCTGTCCTGGTAGAAGATGCAGTGAAAAATCCCCAGCAAGAGCTGAAAAACTGAGATGTAAAAATCAAAATTATTTTCACAGCAACTTCCATGTGCGTGGTAAAGTGAGCCACCCTGTAGCTTGTAGTGGCTTCTGAGAACCTGTGATTTGAGAAGCTCCTGTCTTTCTCTTCTCTTCTTTTACCTCTCATCTCTCTTTTTTTTTTCCTTCTTGTCTCTCTTTACTTATTTTTAATTTTATTTGTTCTTTTTCTCTTTTCTACCTTGTTGAGGTTTTTTTGGGTTTATTTTTTTTTTTTAGATGCTTTTTCCCTGTGCAGGTGGGTGCCGTTCAGAGAATATACCCGCTTTTGTTTGAGGAGGTAGCAGGGCTCCAAGTTTTGCCAGCCTTGGGCAAGGTTTACCTCCCATCTGCTTTATACTATAGGGCTTACATGGCACCTTGCAGGTAATCTGTACCCAGCAGAGGTAGTGTGGAGAGAGCTGGAGTGCACCAGAATCTCCCTGGAGCCTTCCAGCTGCTACATGATTTCACGATGTGCTACATGCTGGTTTTTTATGGCCCGGAGGGGTAGGACAGTGACAAAGTGTGTGCAAGGAATGTGAAGATTTACAGCTTCTGGGAAATGGGTGGGGTTCCTGTCTAACTGCTGTGTGACTTTTTTCATCTCCTGCAAGTCCTGTGTTTTGATGTGGGATATGCTCGCTGTTCGTTCCTTCCCTCCCTCTGAAGTCTAGCCTAGTGATCTGAACTTGTGATATCTTTCATCCATGGGATGCTCTTTCTTCTTTTTGTTTTGACATTAGTGATACTTTAAAAAATATTAATTTTTTTGTCTTTACCTGAGATGTATCCTGCTGCTGCCAGAAACTTAATTTGATTCATTGTTATAGAGTCCTTAGGCTAGGTAAAAACCCAAGGGGAAATCTCATGTGAATGAAAAAACACAACCCCAAAGATATTAAAAAGGATAATCTAGTTATGAGGGGGTGTGGGAAACAGACAAGAATTTTAATATTTGTCTCCTGAACTCCTAAATGTTCTCACCTTATCATAAGAGTTTGAAGTTTCTAGCACTTAATAAGGTCGCACATAAAATGGCTGTCAGGCCAAGACAAGACTCAAAATGCTCTTTAGCACCTGCAACTGCACCACTCCCAGTGAAATCTCCGTGATGTTTTATGATGGTGTTGAGTCTTGCTGGTTTCACCACTGGCAGGTACAGGAATGGCATCATTCAGCAGATCTGCTGAATTCAGTGGAATTTAGCATGAGATGGTTTTGTTCTGACACTCAGCGCAACGGACCGAGCACATTTCAAAGCTCTGCCTTCTGCTTCCAGTCTTGCATTTGAACATTTGGGAAGCTCTGTCCATCAGGAGCCTGGTAGGCAGACAAGCCTGTGAACTGCTTCAGCCAGACACAGTCGGTTTTGCACCACAAAGATGATGTGTTTACAAATGGTAGGACCCCCCACAGTTGAAGAATTAATGGGCAGCACTGGCATCACCAACAGTATCGCTTCTAGTGCCAGGCTGGCCTCCCTGGTGCCAAGTAGGGTTTTTGTTACTGCACTCACTATAGAGAGTTTCATTGTATTGTCAGGCTTTGTTCTGCAAATAAAATATCATTATGTACTTCTTTCTTCATATTTATATGTCACTAATGTAATTGCCATGTATCTTTACTCCCTTCCCCAGACATCAGGAACACAAATCATATTTGTGTATTTAAGATGTTATCAGGACTGTCTGTAGTGTGCATTGTATAGTCATCATTTGTGGCTTCTCCTACTTCATAGCAGCAGAAGTAGCAGAAGAGAAGTATATTTCAAAGCATCCTCAGTCCTGCCCTGATTTTGTTTATAATTCCTTTACCTAGACTGCTTCTTCTGCAATTTGAGTGATGAGTTTCCAGATGAAATATTAAACTGCCTCTTCTTTTCAAGAAAAGTTTTACACACCCATGTAATACCCATCATATTTTTTACTGTGAATTGGATCTTTGTGGTATTGCTGTGCTTGGCTATCATCCTGTCTTTTCCTGGGAAACTTTGCTTTTGGGAGGTTGAGTTTTGGGAATTAAAGCTGCTCTTCAAATTCAATATGCACATTCCATTAGTATCAGAGTGCATCTTTGCAGACAGTAAACAAAGGGCTATGCTGATGCAACACGGAATAGAAATAAAGAAAGGTTTGTGTTTTCTCTTCCTCTTCCCCCTGACATTAGAAATTGATCTCTCAAAGAGGCAACTTACGCAAACTGTTTATTCTTCAAATATGTTTGCAGCTTGTATCAAGACATTCTGTCTCACTTCACAGTCAAAAGAAAAGGCTATGACATTGCTTGCAAGAATCTGTCATAAAATGTTGCTGATGCGAACAGTTCCCTGGCTGTATCTTCCCTTCCAGAAAAAGCCTTACCTCCTTCCCTTAATTCCCTGCTCTAGACTAAATGCTGCAAGCACTGATCCCTGTGTCCCTCTCACTCTGCAAACTGAATTCTTAGAGCCAGCAATGTGGTAAGGGACTACTCAAATCAGTATTTCTAAAAACAGCAGTTTGCTGGTCAGCCCACAGATGACAGAGCTCCTCAGACATGCTTGCTGAGTGATGAACTCTTTCCATTTGCTGGGAGGTACCCAGTGGCAGCTTTCTCTGTGTTCTTGCTTAACGTGTGAGTATTTATACACAGAATTGCACAAATGGGGGGACTAAGGGACATATTATTAATGAAGATATTTCCACTTAAATGGGGTTTCTTTTTTTTCATTCAGGTGGTTACTATAATCTCATAGGGGAGAGGGAGAAGTGCTCTGCAGTACTAAGGGAAGAGGAGGGTCTGCAGTGTGGTGGGACAGTGTGTAATCACAGTGTCAGTCTCACTCATGCTAAAAGCTAAATGCAGTCTTTAAGACTGTTGAACATGAAGTAGGTTACTAGTGTGGGAGCTGCTGCTGAGTGGTGAACTCTCTGCATCTTAAGGCCAGAATGGACTAGTGAGTTCATTTAACAATACTCACTGAACAATTCTCCTACACTTTAAAATTTGTTCCACTCAGATGGTATGGAATAAATAAAAAAAGTTTAAATGCTGAGTTGCACAGTATTTGTCGGTCGAAAAAGCAATTTGCAGTGAATTCTGAAGTGAAGGTGAACTGAACCAATACTTTTTTTTCGTTTCTCTTCTTAGTGAGACTGGATTTCAATACCCTGTGGTGGAGCATACTGTGGGTATTTGCTCAAGTTGGTGGCATCTACTTAAATATAACACAGATGGACATGTTAGTTGTGAAGGGGTTCTGACATCATGCCCAGATTTTGTACTGGGTAATTATGTTCATGCTTTCTTAACTAATGTTGAATATGGCATTTTTCTTAGCTCCATGTCTATTCTGGACTTTTTAGCAGTACACCACCAAATAGATGCTGTACATATGGGTTTACTATCATATCTGAGAAATTTGCAACGCTGTTGACAAGCCAGGAAAATGAGGGACTAGAGCTCAGGCTTGTATCTTCTTAGTCATGTTGGTGTGCTAGAACAAGTGTCACTCCCTTGGTATGACAGATGCACTGATAAATTTTGAAAGGTACAAAACCAGAAATGATACAGTTGAAGGATACTTCCAGAGGTCAGCTATGCCATCCTGCTGCACCAAGACAAGACCCAAGTCAGCCTAAACCATTTGTGGCAGGTACTAATCACAAACCTGCCTGAAAAAAACTCTCCTTTGTGTATGTGCTCTCAGGGGTCACAGAAGTACTGATGTGCTTGTTTGTTTGATGTGCTAGTGTGTTTGTTTTGTTGGTAGTTTTTTTTAAGCAAACCATCAGGCACAGCCCTGGGTAGAAGCCGACAGTAAAGAAGAGCTGTCTGTGACTAGAGCTCTCTGGCTGCTCTCAGCTGAAACTGGTGCTTAGTTTCCTTGTCTCACCTGCCTTGAGTTCCCGCCCCACCCAGAGCCTGCCGTTCTCTATTGTCACAAACAGTGCATTTGAATGACATCTGGCACAGCTGGGTCTCATTCCTGAGTGGGGCCTTCCTGAAAGCACGGCAGCACAAGCAATAAGCTTGAAGGTTACCTGTCCTTTCACGGGTGACCTCCTTTTTGGTGCTCAATCCTTCTCAGCTGTTGGGGTAGCTGTACTTAGGTAACTCCTTAGCACTCCAGGGCTGCTCCTGGGACTCCTAAAAGTGTGTGCCTTTTGCACTGTGGTTGAAATGACTGTGAACGAATACTTAAAGAAGTATTTCCTGAAAATATTTTCGTATCTCAAGAGAGAAAGTTAGGAAACGGCAATTTTGTTTTTGTTTGTTTCTTTTCCTTCTTCCCTAATGCAGGTAATGAGTATCTGGCTGTGTCATGACACTGAAGGTTTGTCCAAGTAATGATGTCTAGGAAAGGTAACACTCTGTGGATTAGTTAAACCACAATATAGAGCCCACTATACAGAAACTGTAGTCCACTGCTGAAACCACCTCACTTGTCTATTTTAGATGCAAATAGACCCAGTTCATTTAATTCACTTCCAGAGGCAATGCAAACTAAATAAAGTCATGCTTGTTAAAAGAAGTGTTCTCACAGGTTTAAATAATTTTCTTCAATTTATTTTGATGAACTTTTCTGAACAGACCAATCTTTACCATAATATCTTCAGGCTAAGACTGTAGCTTATGTAAGTGAGGAGTACTTTATATTATTACTTCAGTGCATTGCCTTTCTATTCCATTTTCTGTTAGAAGAGATAGTTTCACCCTCCGTGCTATGTGCTTTCCCCCTTGGCAAGGGCTGGGGCTGGTTGTGGTAGGGACAGAGTCAGGAGAGGAGCTTATGTGTCATGTTCAGCCAGCCCTTGGCCCCATTTCCAAAGCTGCTTTTCAGGAGCCTGGTCACAAGTGTCCCCTCTGTGGTTGCTTCTGTACAAGGGGCGCTGTGACTGCTCACGACTCATCCTTCCCAGGGAAATGATCTGCTGTCAGAGCATGACCTCTCACTTGGGGCTGAGACCAAACCTTTTCATTGCCAGCTCCTTAGCAGCTGTGACCAGGACAAAATACTGCATGTCTGAGATCCCAGGCTGCCACCTGCGATAAGTGGCCGGTGATGCTCTTCTGTGCCTTTCCTGGGAGAAGCTCCTTTGGTTTGCAGCAGCTCTCCTTCTGTTTAAGCCGTTTGCAATACTCCATACGCTATTGAGCCAGTGCCTTGCTGCAACATGAGCACATCTTCTGCATGTCAAACTTCACGGGGAGATGCTGTGACAGCTCCCTGCCTGCCAAACCTCCTGCTGAAGCTTATTGGAGAAATATTGTGCTCCCTTCAAATGGGTGGCATTGTAACATTGGCTTGCTCATTGAAGCGACATTTGGGTCTGGGCAGAGTGAAAATGTTGATTTCCTTTCAGTAGAAGGGAAAAAAACCTGAAGGGTGCCTTCTGCACAAACAGTGGTCTTAGGCAGAGCTGCAGTTTCCAGGATTGAGTCAACTAACTTTTGAATCTTGATGACCATGATATCTACTTCTCCCTCTGCTATTGCCTGTCCCAATTAGATCTAAAAGGAATAGTACCTCTCGTCTAACCATACCCTAAATCGTTGTTGCCCTGTCTAGTTTTTATTTAGCACAACCAGAAAAGAGTTGGAATCTAAATGCCTCCTGCCTATCATCAAAAATACCTTTTTCCCTCTGGCTGCTTGCAAAATGCCTTTAACTCCCCTCAGGGCTTTTCTGTATGAAGGGGCAGCTGGTGTAGAACAATAGTGACTGATTTACACTGATCAATCCTCACATTACTGAGAGGCATCTGTCTTGTACTAGGCACCCTGCAATGTATCAGAGAGATGCTGGTGGAAGATGTGTCTGCAGTGTCTCCTGTCTCTCTCCCCAGCCTGATTCCTCTGTAAGTCCTGGGGAAAAAAGCCTGGGAAGAAATACTGTAAAAAAAATTAGTAGCGAGAGGTACAGTTCCTCTTTTTAACCCATGTGGTAATGGATCACTGAGTCTCTGGTTTCCCAGTTTTTTTAGTTGTATGTGCTTCAGCAGAAATACCATTACTGCTAAACCGTCAAACTCAGGAACTGAAATGTTTTTTTCAGCCAAACTCACCCAAAGTTCATATATTTGGACCAAAAGATTCAGTGAGGTGCACATGCACACCTGAGCAAGCAGTTTAGAGGGGTGGGTATCTAGTGAGAAAAGAGTGTTAATGAGCTAGGAGCAAATGCAGCTGAAGGATGTTAAGAACATATTAATACTCTGACAGGGACATATGCTGCTTTCAGACTTTGCTAGAGGGAAGGGCATAAACCCATTTCTTGTGGAATCATGAAATGGTTGAGTTGGAAGAGACCTTAAAGATCACCTACTTCCAACACCCCTGCCATGGACATCTACTAGACCAGGTTACTTGGAGCCCTATCCATCCTGGCCTCGAGCACTTCTAGGGATGGGGCGTCCACAGCTTCTCTGGACAATCTGTTCCACTGTCTCACAATCCTGTTTTTCCAGGAAACCCTTAATAAAACAGGAGAGAGGATGGCCAAACATGATCTTTCCACCTGCTGCAGTCCACCCTCCCTCTGCTTTTCCCTTGCTTTCACCTCCTCAGTGATGTTAAAAAGCCCCAGGAGAAGTCCCCAGGCAGTGCAGCTCTGCGTTCCTGCCACCAGTGTTTATTTTTCTGATGCACTTTACCTGTGCAGGTAACTGGGATGAGCCGTGACAGCCATCAGCTTTTACTGAGAGCAACCAAATAGTGTTGCTATTACTCACAAAAGAAAAGACAGTCACAGAAGGTGGCTGCAGGATAGATCTCCATTGTCCTGTCCCTCCAGAGTGATAGCAGGGAACAGTTTGTTTCAGTGGCTGTTACCTTCTCTTACCTTGGTAAGAAGCTCCAAACGTTGTTAATGTTTTGAATATCTCTGGTGGTCTGGTTAAAGTTTCCTTTTTGGTCTCTAAATAAACTGCAGTGGATAACTTTATGAAGAAACAAGACTGCACTGATTCCTTCCATTTTTGTTTGGTACAAGTGGAATGTGTGGTGAGAGCATGACCCAACAAGTGTTACTTTGGAACTCTCCTACTGCCTGGGATTCAAGTAGTGCCCAGTCCCTTGCACTTCATGTGAGGGCAATTAGTGCATGTGCACGGCAATTAGTGCTGCAAATGAAGTCGACACGGGTGTATTCTGCCTCTTTAATGGCTTGCTTTTCTCCTCTGCCAAAAGAGCAACCAGGCAGTCTCAAAGGAACCTGCTGCCTTCTGATATTTAATTTGCTTCAGGCTTACGTTGGCATCCTGCCTCTTTCTTCTGCTGCCTCGCCTGGCCCACCTGCCTGCTCTGCTACCAGCGCTGCAGAGGAAGTGATCCCTATTTCCAGCAAATCAGGCCATGACTTGCCCATGTGCTGCAGTTGGGCCTCGCAGACATCCAGCACCATCCCTGCCTGACGTGCTTTGTCACTCCTGGTTTCTGACCTCTTTTCAGCAGAACATTGGGCTGGTTTCTGATGAACTGCCCTGCAAGTGGCAGCGCCTGGCAAAGGAACCTGCTGGTGGGAAACTGCAGAGCAATTCTTCTGTTATCCATCTTCTTGAACTGAATATCACAGTGATGGGAGCCTTAAAATATCTGTGATATCCAGTGTGTATTCATGACCAATGATGGCCCTGGAGCGTGCATATGCTGGAGTATGGATGGCGTGTGTATAAACCCCACATACATGGAGTTACATGATATGATTCTTCACTAAAATGTTAACTGTTCCACAAGGTTTTTAAAATGAAACTGAATAGGAAAGGTCTGGTAAAAAAACTTGTGGTTGAATACTCAATGATTATAGGAAAAGTAAGGGATTAAAATATTAGAAGAGACCTACAAGTCCCTGAGAGTAGGAGGAGGGTGTGGAAGTGTAGATGGGGCATGTTAAATCGATAATGAGGTTTTGGTGCAGGTCTTCTTGTATGGCTTTCCTCATTGCACCTTGTACCACGGATCTTGGTTTGTTTTTGAATGCTTGAAAGGTCATGTTTTTAGAGTATCTCTTCATAGGAAGCTGGTAGTTTCGGATTTGTGTTTCTGGGGTGGAATCCGGTTTTTTTTTCCCAGAAGCTGGACATGATTGCCATGGATGGGAGTATTTAATAACTAGCTTTACTCTGAGTAGATGCTGTAGGCAAAAAAAAGTTCAGCATTAGTCCCTGAAAAGTTGTCTTAGAGAACCCATCTACTGGAGATAACACACTGGTTTAATGGTGCTACTTTGGGAGCCTTTTTTATGCACCACTGATTACTGAGACAGTTCAAATGTGGGTCAGTTTTTCTTTCTTTTTAAGTAGAGTTTGCACAGACTAACATGAAAGCTGTTGCTTTCTAGAAAATGTGGGTCAAGTGCTGTTTTGCTGAGGAAATCGGGAGTTTTTTTACTTAGCTAGCATTAATACTCAAGTGCTTCCTAACTTCCTTGCACTGAGGTCCTACACTGTTGTGCTGATGAATAACACACTTCCTGGAACAGAAGTGTGCATCGAGCCATGATTTTGTGTCATCAGGAGCACTGGCTTGTGTGATTCACAGAGGTGGATGGAGTTCATGCAGGGTGTGCAAGACCTGTCATCCTGGCTGCCTTCAAAGCCGCTTCAAAAGCCATGAAAAGCGGCTGCCCCAGGAGTGCTTGGTGACTTTTGGGAGGAGCAGGGGCAGGCAGACAGAAACTGTGTGGGGACAGGACTGCATATTCCTCCTTGAGAAGTAATGAGCATGTGGAACAGACTGTGGTTGAGGAGCTCGTGGTGGGTAGAGTATTAACCATGGTGAAAACAATCCTGGAGGAGCACATTTATCCATTCTGGCACTTTGCACATGTGTCATGATGGAATTTTCAAAGAAGGCTCTAAACAAAACAGCTTTATGGAAGAACAAAACAGCATTGTCAGCAATGGCCAAGGAAGCTGTGCCAGCACCTCCTTTCATATCCGTGCTCTGAACTGGTTCATGTGCTGGGGCTGTTGAATGCACAGATGTGTGTTAGCATCTGCCTTGAAGGTACAGAAAAAGGATGGCTGGGCTTTGTTTTCACTTAGCTATGTGTTCTAAAAGTTACCTCTTTTGTTTTTCCCAGACCAGAATAACTTATCCTAAGGGAATAGTGTATGGTATAGCACGATGTTTTTTTTTTTTTCACAGCTGTGTTTGTGAGCATTCCCTTGCTTTGAGTCTGGGAGGATGCACTACAGCCCTCTGCAGTGATCATGTGTCTAATCCAAGCTTTGGGGCTGGCTCAGCCCCTTCTCTGTGCTGAGGTATTTGAAGGGTGTGATAAAGACAGTGAGATCCTCCTGGATGAGCATGCACAGAGTTTGTCTGTCTGGATCAGGGTGAGGTCGTGGTGCTAGAAGAAAGTGGGTTTTGTTATGTTGTACAGCATCTCGTATTTGCCACAGTGATTTATGGGACAGCTGTCTTGACCCATCTACCTTGCAGTACAAAGGGAATGGTTGTGGCTTCCTGAGGTCCTTGGCTTTCCAGCCTCAGTTAGGAGGGAGCTTAGGTCTGAGGAAGGAGTAAAACCTTCTTGCACCCTACAGGATTGGTGAAAATGTGAAATGAAGTTTCCAAAGCCATTCTTTCCTGTAGTGCCTTGCCTCTCAACATGGAATGCCTCAGGCATCTGAAAGTTCCCAAGTGGGTCTTGTGAATTTAACATCTAAAATCTTCCTAAAGAGCATTTTTCATTGACTAAACAGTGTGACTGCCTCCTCTTGCCTCTAGCCATTTCTACAGAATAAATAATAAGCTTTTGGGCTTCTGTATTTCCTACTGTTCAGTCCAACTTTTGAATGTAGCTGCACTTGAACAGGCATGAGCTGCCTGACCACTCCTGCATACCACAGCATGCTGATTACTGATGTGATCTGCAGTGGAAATTGGTGTGGCAGAGCAGAAAGGGTTCTCACAGCGCCTTTGACTAAACTCTGAACAGCAGACTTCTGCTAGGAATTAAAGAAAATACAGTAGACTTGGAGGCTTGGTGTCTGTTTGGTTTTGTTATTCGTGGGAAAACAGCTTTAAATTTGAATGTGGGGGAGCAAAAGGGAAGAGGTTACTATTGACGATTCTTTGTGTGTTGGGCTGAAGAGGAAGGGCCTGGTCTGTGCTGTGCAGGTAAAGGGCGAGCACTGAGAGGTGCTAATGGCTTCCCTACAGCTTCCTTGCTGAGTTCTGTGCTTGCAGTCCTGCCTTCCTGCTTTCCTCTGTTCTCCACCCCTTCTGTGCCATCCATGGAAAGAGAAGGCAGTGTCAGCTCACTGCTGAGAAGAAGTGAGATATATGGGATGGTGGAGTTAGGTCTGTGGGACCCTGGGAAGGGTCACACTGAAGATGGGATGCAAAAGAGAGTGTGTGTGTGAGGAGACAGTAAACACCTTGCTGAGATGGAGGAGGTTTGTGGGCCTGTATGAAGATGGCAAGGGCAGCAGCCTGAGAGAGAAACCAGCAGGATCAGTAGGATGGTGCATCGAGCTGAGGAGAGGCAGCTGTGAGATGTCATTTGGAGTTGTTATTTTCAGAGTAAACTCATCTGTGTTCTTTTGAAAGCAAGGATCAGTGTTATAATCTGGACCAGATCAACCAATTCTTTAATTTTCTTCTCTCCCTTGAATAAAGGAAAACACTACAAAGAAGTTGCAATTAAAATGAATTGTGAAGTGTTATCTGTTGCCTGCTGAGCAAAATCTCATGAGCTAGCTGAATTAGCAGTCTGGTAGTGTGCTGTGTAGGATGCAGGGAAGTGCAGAGTCTTGGCTGTGGCACCAAAATGGGCCAAGTGTGCTCAAGATCTGCTGCTCTCTTGGAAGGGGGCTGTGGGTTTATGGCAGCAGGCTGAGCAGGTAATGATTGCTCAGTATTGTATGAAGGAGGATTGAAAGAAGAGGGTGAAGGGAGGAGAGGACAAGGGGCTGAATGGAAGAAACAAACTCTCTGAAAATGAGACCCACAGCGTCTTGTCACAGATCTTATACTGGCACTAACACAGAAATTTCCTATCATGCACATGCTTGTCCTTTTTTCATGTGTGACTTCTCCATAACAAACATCTCTCAGCTGGGACTGACAATGGAAAAATTGTAGGAAACTTTCACTAAACAACTTGGTGGTAGGGCTACCTCCTGTTTTGAGCTTTTCTGTTTTAAAGGAACCATCTGCTGTATAACTGTAAACACAGCAGACTGCTAGCAAGCTTAATCATCCAAGGGTCAGCATCCATCTAACGCACACTGCTGGCAGGCCCCGTGCCCTGTCTTTGTGTTGCTGCCACCACCTCTTCTCCCAGGCTCCGAGCCTTGGACAGAGTTAACTTTGCAGATCGAAACTTTCCACAGTGGTGGTGTCCTCTTGCACGTGCAGAATTACCAGGAGCAGGCAGACCCAGGAATACGTGAAGCTGGTGTGTCACTGGAGCCACAGTCACACTGGATGTTAGTGTGGCTGTGTGAGTGAGTCAGACAGCAGCTGAGAGGTGTATTTCAGTTTCTCTTTGCAGGGTGTTTTGCAGTGTCTAATTGTGTCAGAAGACCTTCAGCAGGCAAAGCAGAGCACTCTGCAGAATCCTTTTCCCTCTGCTTGCCCTTGCCCTGCAGCATAGATCAGCATTGAGGGGACTGGATCTCAAAGCAAATCCTGACTGTGGGGTCTCGTGGCTTTACATAGGATAGTCTTCACACAGCTTTCTTCCCGTGCTTTTATTGAAGTCATGTTTTACCTGTTGAGGCCTCTTCCAGAAGGAACAGGTAGAGGCTGCCAGGGCTAGATGGAGGGAAAGAGAGCTACTGAGGAGGAAGGAGAAGACAACTTACTTCATTAAGACAGGGAACTCTGAGGGGGTCTGTTGGAGGAAGTGCTGATCAGGGATGTGCTTACCAGATGTGATTTCTCCTGAGCAGAAATCTTCTGGCCTGGTTTAATGCACATGATGAACCTGCATAGCCTGGCACAGCCACCAAAAGAAGCATTTGCTGTGGAAGAACAAATATTTTTGTGGCATGTGGAGACCCAAATCTGGGAACTGACTGGATTTGCAATTACCTGAGGAAGGGGGGGAAGGATAGTGTGAGATGGTACAGGGAAGACACGACACATAACCTGCTTGTGTTAGTAAAATTGTGTTTGAGTTCAGTGTGAGTGGAAGTGGCCAGAACACAGCTCTTGGTTAGGTATGGTTTAATACCTCTAACTAATGGGATCTGACCTGGATTGCATCAGAGTAAAAGAGGAGAAAGCTGTTAACTCTTCCTCTGTTAAAAGGCAGGCCAGATCATAGAGCTTGGGAGGGCCTAAATCCTCATGCATGTCTTTAATTTAAGCCTTGCTCTCTAGCAACTCAATTTATCAATCTCATCTTTGTTAAACTGATGAGGAAATTAATGCATGTTTATAGAGACCATGCCGCAAGTGATAGGAGGAGTAGCTGGTTAATGTTTAGCAAAGTTCTCCTGGAGATGAGAAGTGGTATACAAGTGCTGTTCTGACTGTACCAGGATTCCTCTTGAAAGAAAAGTGCTGTTTTAAATAATATTTTTGTCTCCTTTGTCATTGTCCTTACAGTCACCTTAAAATATCTATATATTCACCCGTTGCCCAGCTAATACAGAGTTACAAAAGCAGAGGCGTGTATCCCTACAGCCTAAAGAGAGATGTATGTCAGGTGAATGAAGCCTGGAGAGAGCCAAGCTAAGAAGCATGCAGAGAAAAGTGACTCAGATGGCAGAATGCCCCAAAGGAAGCTTTCAACAAGGGTGATTCATTAGCAGTCAAAGAGTCCTTTTTCTTTTCCTGCTCTGCTATATTTACATTTTGAAATGTGTGCACATCTCATGGAAATGGCCTTCCTAGCTGAAGTGTTGTTCTAAATGGGAGAAGAGAAGATTTTGTGCTTTATGTTTGGTAGGCTGTGAGGCTTGGAATACAAGTAAAGCTTTCTTTAGGGAGATACTTGCATATAGTCTGTAAGGTGTTTCTAAAATCTTGTGCTGATAGCACTACAGTGTGTTGTGATTTCAACCTGCCCAAGGAAGACACCCAAATTCCAGGCCTGGATACGTGCAAAAAGGAGAGACCTTGAACTTGTCAGGTAATCCACACATATTCTGGCTTTTTCAGAGTGTGCTAAAGCATCATTATACCTGTGACTCCTTTTGCATCAAGAAATCCCACTGAACCCAGGGTAAATGTCTTACCATGGGGATATGCACAGTTGTGTGAGCCATGTGAACTACTGAGACCCCCTCTCTGGTGCTGCAGAAGAGTGTCTGTCCAGCAGCATCCAAAGTGAGTGTGATTTCTGCGTGGCACTCCCAGCGGTGTGCTGTGTCATGATTGCAAGGCTCATGCTGTTAATGTGTGAATACGATGAGGTTTCCTGCATCAGTGTTGTGCTGGTAACAGCCGCCAGCTCCTGAATCAGTTAAACCCAGGCACGATGTGGGCAGACTGGTAGCTGTGATTTACAGGGCTCTGTTGGATTAGAAAGCCTGTTGTCTATCAACACATTGTCCAGGCAGCACAATAGGGCAAGGTAAGCACTGGAAAAGCAAGGTCAAAGAGCTGACAATACCATATTGTATTGCATGACCCTGAGCAAGTGGTTTACATGCCTTGCTTCTGCTATTCTGAGTGAAACCAGAATAGTGCTTGCTTTTAGAAAAAAATGTTTTATGGTCTGTGGGTGGAAAGCATTCATCTGAGTGTGAAGTATTTCTGTTGTAGAAAGAGATAGTCTCCCTTTCCGTAGTTTCCCCATTCCCAGACATGGTTTTCAGGGAGATCAGATGCACTGGTTCCTTTTGAAGATGAAAATCTCTTTGTAGGTGTTCTGTATTTCATTCATCGTGATCCATCTGGAAATGCATTTTAGAACAATCCATTTTGTTTGTGGCTTTGGCTGGATTTGCATTCTCCAAATAGCAGAGTGCGGTTTGGGCTTAATATGGGATATATGGCCTCTTTGGCTTGGTTCTTGGCTTTTTCAGCGCAGGTTGGGGAGGACTTCTCTTTGGGTTTGTAAGGCACTGGAAAAACACGAGATATCTAAAAGCAGAAGCTAATATGGCTGCTTACTTACAAGCAGCCTGTGTGGTATAACTTGGTGGTCTCAGGCAGCAAAAACAAAAAGGAGAGTGTCTTGTAGAGGATCCCAGCAGATAAAAATTATTTGTAGTGAAGGATCAGTTACTGATTCAAGCTGCTCCTTGAAGTGCTCTCCTGTTCAGAATTGGTACAGTGGATTGTCAGCTTTCGCAGCAATGTTTTCTTGCTCCTGCTAGTTCATGACCTTTCTCCAAATTCGTAAGCTGTGGCCCAGTCTGCCAGTCTGTATGGAAACAGCACATGTATCTGCCAGGTGAGCCAGCACCTTGTCTTTCTAGGCAACCTGGTGCCTAGAAGAATTGCAAGAATTTAAGCCTGTTAAGCCACAAACTCACTTAGAATGTTGGGGTTTTTTGCCCTTCAATGGGACAGGACCAGTTATTATTATTAACCTCTCCCCCTACCTCCCAGCTAGCTTTCCACTGAGTGTCTGCATTTTTAGATTCTGTCTGTCTGCGGTCCAGCCCCAAGACAGTTAATTTTAATAAATAAATAATGATAAAAATAGTCTCTGAGGACTTGGCAGGCAGCAGGCCAGGGAATCTGGGCAAGTCGCCAGCAGCTCTTCCACTTGAAATCTAATGTTGACTCAGACTGTGGCGCTCATATTGGTCTGCTCAGATGCTTTGGAAAGTGCCTTTCCCTTCCCCGCCTCAGATGGAGCACAGTGCCTGCTACCCGGTGGTGTGGGCTCCAGGGCTGTGGTGGGAACATGAGACTCTCGGCCCAGCAGTGGGGGGGAACACCCAGCTGGAGGCAAAATGCTGCCGTGTCAGTGCTCCCCTCAATGAAAGTTGGGGCATCAACTCGGGCAAAACTTTCCTAAGTGCCAAAACTGCAGAAAAGCCTCAGCTGGAGCAAATGGGTCAGCCACAAGATGCAAGGAAGGAGGAGGAAATCAGCCTCTGTGAGTTCTGGCACTTGCAGTGCCAACTGCTCAGTCTGTTCAGTCTGCTCTGATTTTTCAGCCAA
Organism: Oriolus oriolus; assembly: GCA_013400235.1. NCBI lineage: Eukaryota > Metazoa > Chordata > Aves > Passeriformes > Corvidae > Oriolus > Oriolus oriolus. The sequence goes on from VXBT01003828.1 coordinate 908,263, forward strand.
CACTGCATTGGGTCCATTTTAATCCCCAGGGTGACTTTATCATTGTGTGATTCCCCACACCAATCTACAAGTTATATCTTAGGATAGGAGCTCTCACACCTTATGCCTTTTTATTCCCTTTTCCTATCATGCCATATATTCACAGCATATGGTACCAGGACCAGACAGAAATCCATCTGAAACCTGGGCAGACATTTACCTCTATCATGAATGTCTGGGAAAATATGTATCCAAGAAAGTGCATGCCCTCTGGGGAGAAACAGCCTGCCAGCAGGTGGGAAGGTTTAGAGTAAAAGAGTTTAGCTTTCTCCCTTCAAGGAGAAGTGAAGGGTCTTGGAAGAGCAAAGCTTTTTGGACATACCAGAACACAACAATCGGCACAGTTCTTGCAGCATCATGCCTACAACAGAGAAGTCAAAAGTACAAATGCAAACTTCTGCCTTTTCAGCCAACCCTGCCAGAAACACTCCCCAAACCAGCCCTGCTTTGCTCAAGTTGGTTGAGAGCTATTTTAAACCCACCAAATCGTTCAGACTTGCACCTCTGTAGGAATGTTCCTGAAAGACTGTTCACAGTAGGAGCGGGTGGCAACCAGGTTTAACTCTAGCTCCCACGGGCTTTAAAAATCCTCAGTGTGGGATAATCAAACATCCCCAGATAGGCACACACCTGCTGCACTGGTATGGGCATGGAAATTCCAGCAAAGGCTGGTTTGGGGCAGGGTACGTTTGTTTCACTGACAAGGCTGGGCACGGTGTCTCTTTTTTCTCCCTTAGCTTTATTGTCTGCGTTAATAATGTTTGGCCTAGAGAACTGGCAAGGTAGCAAAGATAAACGCGCTTTCCAGATTTCCTATTGTGCAAGCCAGTCCCTGGGGATGTGTCTGTCAGTGGTCTCACCTGGAGCTGGGAGTACAAAATAAAGCGGTTGGCAGCTGGGGGATGGTTGGCCAGCAGACTGAAGGAGAGAAGTATCTCAAGTACTTCTGCCTCCAACACCGGGGACAGTCTCAGGTGATACGGGATAATGAGGGAGAGGAAATCCCTTTGAATATCTGAGATGCCTACTCCATTTCGGGCCATCCAGGGGTGCACATTGTTTCTGAGGGAGGCAGCGTGGTAAAGCAGGAGCTACCACGACACCAACCCACTTGTCCTGGGCTCTGGCTGCAGGAATGCAGGATGAGGGCTATGATGGGTCAAAGGACCTGTAGAAGAGGCACGCTGAGAACATCCAAGGAAAATTGTGCTTCAGCACAGACTAGGATTACAGTTCTATTTATTTGTAGTTTTATTTTTTTCCCTAACCATGCATTAGGAAACCCATCATGCCCACTTTCATTGGATTAGCCACTGTTTTTATAAAAGCTTGCCAATCCATGGAGGAGGCTAAAGCGAACTCTGGGTGAAACTTTAGAGCTCGATCTTTCCAAGGCAAATGAATCACCCTAAAGCAGACTTTAAGACTCACAATCTAAGTCACGTGTGGGGAAAAGCTGTTAAGCAAAAGGCCTCTGGGATGCCTGTACTGGCAGCTACCAGATTTAGTGAGGGAATTTGCTCTGGAAGCACCATTCTTGTGAGGAGAAGATGCAGAGAGAAAATCAGTGGCCTTAGCTGCATCCCTGGAGTCCTTCAGTTCTTGGGAACTCCGTGGCCCTTTGCAGGGTGATAAAAAACAAGGGTTCATTTTGAGCCCTTTGTAAATGCTCTTCTAGAGGGAGAGTCCTCAGTTTCTATGACGAAGCTGAAGTGACAGGACGGGGCTCTCTCCTTTCCCCTGGCACCAGATGCACATAGTACATCAGTGAAAAAGTGAGATGATCTTCAGGATTTCAGCGTAGTATTGATGGCATGAGTAAGTTGCAAGGAGAAAGCCCAGACAGCTCAGAGCTCTGACTGGGTCTCATCTTGGGGTGTCTTCATCCACAGCAAAAAATTCCTTCTTGGTCTGTAGCATTATTGGACTGATTTGTCATGGAAATACATTAAGCTGAATACCTCTGTGACCCTGCATAACCTGGAAGGTAATGGACTTCCTTTGGTTCATCAGACATCAGAGAGGAAATATGTAAATACAAATTCTCAGAAGACTGAAGTACTTTTTGTAACTGCATGCTGTAGCAGCTCACCTGGTATTAATGTGGACGTAGGACAGCCCTGCATTAAGACAGTTGGTTCATTTCAGTTATTTAATAGTTAAGTGCTCAGCTCCTTCTGCAGTGACTGCTTAGCTTAGTAGCCCATTGACTTTGGAGGGTCTGGAATAATGCTGATAATATCAACTTACAGCTTCTATTCCATGCATAGTTGCAATGAAATGCTTTGTGTAGGTGTGGGAAGAAGGGCTGGGTGAATTTTTATACCCAAAGGTATAAGGTAGTTATAGAAGTGGGAATCACAGGAGTAGTTTTGCTGATTCTGTGAAGTCTGTCTTGTCTATAAGGGTTTTAAATAAACATACCCCTATTCTGGGAAAGGATGGAGAGGAGCTCCTGCCAGGTCAGCATGTGGGGTGGTGACTCTGAGATCAGCAGACTGTCAAGTTGAAGACAAAGCAGGCAAAATAATTACATCTTGGCAAAAAACTGTAATTAGTAAAGAAAGGCCATGGCTTAGATGGCTGAGCACCCCTCCCCCTGCCATGTATCTCAGCCCTTTTGGATGGTGCTCCTTGGGGATTTCCACAGAGCAGCCCCCACTTGAGTTATCTCTTAACTAGGAGACACTTGGAGGAAGACAAAAAGAGAGCGGCTTGCTGTGACTTAGGCTCCCTGTGCTCAGGGAAGCACAGCCTGCAGCTCACTGCAGTGGTGAAGGGCCAGTGTGTCCCTGGGATAACCCATTAAAACCAGTGCTGTGCCCTGAGGTCCTTCGCTGTTTCTGAAATGGTGGAGGTCGGCTACTGGAGCTGCCACCTTCGCCAAGCCACGTTATTGCTGCCAGGAAGCAAACTTCAAAGCTTTCAGCAAAGGCTTTTCAGCTGTGACCAGCCACAACTGTGTGTTTCCACTGGCAGATCCCGTGTTATTTTCTTGATGAAGTTGTCACCACTTTCTATATTGATTCAGATAACTTTTTGTCTTATTTCTCTACTCTTTTTCTCACTCCTCTGTCCAAGAGACTGGTTTGCTCCTTCAGCCTCTCTTTGCCAAGCCATTGCTGCATACAGGGAGAAAGGATTGTGTTTGCTGGGTTCCATCACTACTTATTGTTGGTTTTGTTTCCAGTAGCTGTCACTGCATCCCTGTAACCAGATCTTTTTGGTTAGTGGTCATCACCTCTGCTTTCATTGTCAGTTTTCCCTGGTTCTGTCTTTCTGTGTGTTGTCCTGATACCTCTAGCCATCAACTCTGTGTTACTGGATTAATCTCTCTTGACTGTCTCTCTCTCTCTCTCTCTCTATCTCTCTATCTCTCTATCTCTCTCTCTCTCTTTCTCTCTATCTATCTATCTATCTATCTATCTATCTATCTATCTATCTAATCTATCTAATCTATCTTCTAAATGTCCATAAGAGTAGGGAAGATGCTGGAGATTTCAGACAAATAGTCATGGTTTGCAGACCCAGAAGGAGAGCTGTGTCTTACAGTGGACAGGAATATGGAATAAGGCTCTGACTTTTGTGCTGACTGTCACTAAACCTCTGATTTGCATTGGGTGCATTGCTGCTCAGGGATCTCTATCTGTTAAATGAGGAAAATTGCGAAACACTTTTCCTGCTAGCAGTGAGTCCTACAGCACTTGGGAAAAGAGTGTGTTTTATCTCATGGAATGCTGGCAGCAGTGCTAATGGTCCTGTTGAGCTTAGAAAAGCACGGACTTTGAAAAACATAAAATATTGGCATCATGTAAAAGGCAGCTAGACTGCTGCAGCAACTGAGCCTAGATCCTAGCACTAGATTCCTAAATTAATGATATTGTACTACTGAAATAATCTCAGAGTTGCTGAGAATCTCTGAAGATGTGCTTGAATATTGCAATTAAAGCTGTTTACCTTTCATTTACTTGTTTAAGTTGTGTGAAACATGAAAGAGTATGTCTGGAGAACCATACCTTTAGCTATGGGGTAATGTTTGAATGTTTAAAAATAAAGTAGCTTTTAAAAATCATGTTGAGGTAAACAAAAAAATGTTCCAGTAATCTGTTGCTGGTTTCTCTGTGTGTCAAATTTGCTGTTGTTTTAAATTCAACTTGGCTGCTTTTCCTCCCAAATTTTTGCATTTTTGGCTCTCTGTTAAATATTTCCTTCTTCAGTTCATCTTCCCATTGTGAAATGAGTTGGGTAGTCCATGCTCCAAAGGAGTATGCTGCACAGAGTTTCCATCTTGTGCTGGTGCTTTTAATTAAATATTCGAGGTAGTGTTAGGTTTTCCAGAGAAATGAGATTCATTTTGGTAACCTAACCCTTGCTGCATGGGAATTTCCTAAAAAAAATTTTTATAAACATTGTCAGTATTTGGTGAAGTTTATGTACCTTCCCTCCAGTCAATTTGCTGTGCAGAGAACAAGGAGAGAAACTGGATGAGGCTCTTCTGTCTTTGGCTATAACATTGGCTGAGTACCTTCCCATTTTCCCTCTATTTTCCGTTGTTCCACTTTATTTTACAAATTTATTTTCCGTGTTTGTAATCAAGTAACAATATTGACTGACTGAGGCACTGTTAATTTAAATTTAAATTATCCTTAAAGGGTAAATTAATTGAATAGTATTCTTAGATCCTCTGATTAGCAGTGGAGTGGCAGGTTTCTCTAGAACATCTGAAAGTCTTTTACCTTTAATTTATTCACTGCTGGTGACTTATAGCGATTTACCTTTCTGCTGTCAGGTGGTGTGGTTGGTGGTGATACACAAACATTGCATTGAAGGGTCAGGAGGCTACAGTCCTCAAAAACCATAATTGAGAGCTAAATTTTAGCTGGCAGCACTTCACCGCTGTCAGTGGAAGGATAGGGAAGTACCTACAATTCTTTCTGGTTTGCAGGATAGCTTGTTCATTCTTAGCCTTGTAGGAGAAAGTTAATAATAAACTACTTGATAGAGATTGTAGTACTCTGAGTAACATTTGCCTTCCATATCTCCTGTGCTGAAAAAAAAAGAAATTTTGAATTATATTTATCAACATTGTTATGTGACCTTTAATATAGCGATAGAAACATACACCAGGAAATAAATAAAGGCTAAGTTTGATCAGCCTAAAATAAATGGATGGGAGTCCCTAGTATCAGTTTAGTTTCTGCGAATAAAAAGTGTCAGACACCCAAAGAAACCTTTCCTGTTTGTATAAAGTCTGATCTGGATATATTTGTATAGGATATAGGCAGATGTGAGGCTCCACCTGAAACTAATAAACTTGCAGAAAGCTTTACATAGACAAGGCCTGTGAAGATGCTGTGCAGCCTTCTTCACTTTCTTAAGCCAGTGCATCTTGCCTGGGCTGAGGAACTAAACATCCATGGAGCTATTTCAGACTTACACGGATGCATTATGCAAATGTGATCAAGTTCCCTCTTGAAACCATTAGGATTCTTTCCATTGCCTTTGTAGGAAATTGGGCTGCCCTGCAGAGCAGAATAGCTTCTTTTGACAGTTCCACCCTTTACTGTTTCTGAGGTTCATTAGTTTTCCCAAAGGAGTGGTATGCTTAAATGGAGATGGAAATTTGGAACTGTGCTGAATACCGCAGGTGCCATTTCCCAATTTAGAGCTCCTGGGCTTGGCTCTATCTCTAAATGGTTGCACATGGATGTAAGTCTACCTTAACTGTCCATTCTATAATAATCTCTGCCAAGTAGGCTGACCTTTGGGACCTTCACCTAAAACTACCTATTTAACAAGGGTTTTTTTCAGAAGACCAGCGTTTATCAGTAGCGATGAACTGTCTATGGAACTGAATTTACAGGCTGTGGGTGGTGACTAGTGTGTTTTATTGCCTTTACGTTACAACTGACAACTACTATTGTTGTGGATTGTACCATTTTAATTACTAAGGTTAGAAACAGGAAAATTTTAAACTCAAAGTATGAAAATAAATTAGGAAATCTGGGCTTAACAGAAGTACTCTTTAAGGAAATGTCTCAATTATATATCAGAATCTGTCCTACAAGCAAGGTATTCTAACACAGTTGCATTCTTTCAGGAAAAAGAGTGATGCAAAAGTGGAAGCTGGTTGTTGCCTCAAGATTAAATTGGATTAAAGTCTTGGGTACTTACAAGGTTACACCCCAGAATGGAATCAGAAATCTCAAATGTAGGCAACATGGGCTCCTTCTGCAAGGAAAGTTGCAGTACGAAGCAATGGCATGCTGAGAAGAAGCTTACAGAATTTTCTTGTATTTAAATATGTAATTAAGGGGATGCATTTAGGGCCTTGCTCCAGTATGAATCCCAGTGAAGGGATTTTAAACCTGCTAGTGGTGGGCTGTGTTTTCAAGCTATCTTCTGTAGACTGAGGCAAGGCTGCCGAAGAGCCAAAGCAACACGAGGTTTCTTGGAATACTGAAATCTCCTCTTCAATGACTTTTTGCAAGTTTTTCAGAATAGCTTCTTGTTTGTGTAAATGGTTTTGTACCAGGCACTCTTCCTTAAACTTTGCTTGTTGATTATCCCTAGTTACCAGGGAAACCAGCTAGGCTGCTGTCAACCTAAGGTGCTCTAGATGAGCCCATGATAACTCGTGTACAAAACAATTCATATTTTCATCTTCTAGTTTTGTCTCCAAGGACAAACTCCCAACTGCATGTACAGAACTTCATGAACTCTTTAAGACAAATATTTTTAAACTTTCTCTGTTGGAGGAGGAGTAGTTCCTAAATATTATAGTTGGCAAATTGCTATTCTTCTGACAGCAAGATTAGGTGTGAATTTTCTGCAAGCACCTCATTGCAACCAGTTTGAGAAGTTTTATTTTTTTTCTTTTATAGATATGAAATTGGACACAATGTATCTATCCATTTTGAACTGAAGTGTTTAGAAAATTGTGGAATTCTGTGGACACATTAAAAGGGAAAGTTGCTTTTGGCTGTGAGACATGTTAAGGTTGTCTTATACCTGGGCTCTCTAGCAGCTGAATATTTATTTTGAAGTATGATGATGGCTTATATCAACATGACTCTTAGCTCATATTCAGTTGTGTGACAGCACGCAGTACCGCTTACAGAGACTTGTGGTTTTGTACCTAAATAAAATGTTTTAAGTGTTCTCATGGTAATGTAGTTTCATCCATGCTAAAGAAGTTGCACTGTTTTCCATGAGAGTGGTCAAGCTAGAAATACCACATCAGGATGTGAGCAAGGCTTTTGTTTCAGGCTGTTGGATTTTCAGAGTTTTTGTCTCAGGAACAACTATGTGACTCTGTTACATTCAAACCTCTGGTGACCCTCTCATGTGATGACAGAAGTGATTGATGAAACTGCCAGAAAATTGTCTGTCATGCCCTCAGGCTTACAACCTGGGCTCTGGGCATGGGAGCAGGGGTGCTTCTCTCAGTGTCAGTAGGAGCCATTTTCTTAAAAGCCCCATTTGCTGTCAGGAGAGGGCCTGCTGGAACACTTAAAGAAGTGGCTGAAACCACCTTCTTACTGTGTTGGTTGTATTTGAGAGGCCATTGAGGTAAGAGAATAATGGAAAGTATTGAGCATAATGCCTTCCTTTCAAAAAAGGGGAGAGGGGAGTGGGAAGTATTGGGGAATTGTAGATCCATCAAGCTTCAGTTCCTGGAAAAATCTGAAGGAAACAATAGCACAGCATGCAAGCAGCTGGGTCACAGAGATGAGGAACAGCTGAAGTTGCTTTGCTGAGAACAAATGGCATCCAAGCAGTCATGTTTTCTTCTGGAAATGCAGTAAAAGAAATTATAATAATAGTAAAGTTTTGTGTCTTGTAGGTCAGTTTCTGACTCTGTCTCGTATGGCAATCTTGGAAGTAAACAGTATCTGGAATATATTTTCCCAGTTGGGGTCAAACAGGAGAGAGAAAAATGATTGTCTATCCCAGTGCAGTTGTAAAGGATTTGCTGTTGAAGAATGCACTGGGTGAGATTCTGTAGGTATGTTTTTTGTTCCTGGAACTACTTCTACTCAGTGTTTAGCAGAAGAGATATAGCTATCAAACATGTAGATGACCAGATCCCTGGAAGTACTGTAAGTCCATCAGTACTGGTGGTGATACAGCAAACCTCTCCTTGAACCCAAGCTGTTTCCTCTGGCCTCTATCTGTAAGGCTAGAAATAAAATCTAAATTGCTTGTAGTCAGTGATGAGTATCTGTTGATCTTGTCCCGGGAGTGGAGTGGAAATTTGAAGCCAAGGTTAGCCAGACTCACTTTCCGATAAGAACTAAGGTGACCTGAAGTTTACAGAGCTTTTCAGTCACCCCATGCCTTCCCCATATCACCCCACCAGGCTGTAGTGTCTGGCTGACCCAGCAGACATCCCACCTCATGAGAAAGGGCACATTAAACAAACCACCCCAGCAGACACAGAAATACTTTGATATTTTTTTTTTTTTTGCAAAGTTCCAAGTTGTTTGGTTTTGTGAAGCAGGGGGATTTTCTTTTAGTCTGCAGCTGGGCTGGACATCATGCCTTAGTTAAAGCGATATAAGCATCATTGCATGGGCTGTTGGAAGCAATTACCATTAACAGTCAGTGACAGTCACCCTTTCTGACAGTTTGATGCTTAAAGCCATAAATTCAGTAGGGGCAGGAGAAACCAGTCAAATGCCATGTATTTCTTCACACCTTGTATGAGGGCTAGAAATAGCTCTTTAACATGCTGACTTTGTATTTGTCAATTTCATTCAGCATTTGGGGAAAGCTGGGAACAGCAAGTATAGATGGGTAAATTAATTTTGTTCTAATTGCTTCCCCTCTAATTAGCATACTGGAAACAAGATGCTGAAAAGAATGAGAAACAGCGTGGATTTCTATGGCATTCTTAAAGGATGCTCTTGGGATTCAGAGGACCAGCTTACAGATCTGGAGGTGATATAAAGTATAAAACGTTAATATGAATAGTTTTGTGATGCTTTTGATATGGCTTCCAAGGAAAATCAGGCTCTCCTTTCTCTTCCCTTCTTCTTCACTGTAACTTTCAAAGTGTTAGTAACTTCCATTATTTTGAACCAAATAGGACCCTGATACAGTAGCAATTTCAGATAAAGTATCATGTGTTTAGGTGGAGGACAAGACACCGTGCATTAGTGCCCATTCCGACAGATGGTAACACTGAAAGATCGACCTCTGCCGTTTTGAATCCTCAGAGAAGAAAAAAGTTATGAATATCCCAACTGCAAAACAAAAGCTTCACTCAACAACTTAAGTAAATCTCAGCGAACCCAGCAGTAAATCTATGGGAAACTAAATTTCCCCTGTTGATGGGGAGATGGTGTGGACCGAGGCTCCCCTTCCACTGTTTGCAGGGCTGGAACCTGAGAAGCAGAACCTGGAACAGCTCTGGAACAACTCTGTGAGTGAGCCTGAGCTCCCAGCAGGAAGTTTCCTGGCTCCAGAGGATTTGCAGAAAACCAGTGTCTGAAATGTGTTTATGACCTGGCTCTGCTCCTTTTCAGTCATACAGAAAGAAAAAGAGCAGAAGTGGCAGACTCTCTGCAATGCTGATCTGTGCATTCAGTTGTTTTTAACTGAACTTCCATGTGCTGCCCTCATTGCTGAATGCTTAAGCAGCAGTTGCAGTTCTCAATGATTTAAATCATGCTTTGGTTGTTTCTCTTTAATTTAGTGGTGAAAATTGAGTGGATGAGGAGCAGCTCAGCTCCTGTGTTGTAAGCACATGTAAGCACATTACTTCTTGTCTCATATGATGCCCAGTACAGCAACTCCACAACCTGCGAGTAGGCTCCCAGTCTTGCTGTTAGCAGTGTCCCTAGAGACACCATGTTAATAATATCTATGTTTTTCTGATAAAGTTACCTTTGAAGAAGCCGTTGCAAAAATATTGGAGGGATTTTTATGTGGATCACTTGTTTTCCCAGTGTTTGTGCTGCCTGTTTGGGGTTTTTTTTTGTCCAGACTATAAAAACTTGAGGGCAAGGTGCTGCAGGTAGTTTTAAAGGTATTTCCCTGAGCCCTTAAGGTAAAATGTTCTACTGTTGAGTTAAAATTATTGCCATTTCTTCTTTGTATAAAAGGGGAAAACTTAGTGTGGTCTGGCCTAGGGATGTCCAGCAGCTGCTAACAAAGCTGAAAACGTCAGCTCTACTTTCACTGTGGTCAAACTCTGGCACAGGTCACATCTTGGAGCACACGCCTGTTAGGTGTTCTGTGCTGAGGGTCTCCATCCCAAAACCCATGAAGCTTTCCTGTTTGAGCTGAAAGGTTTGGTTTGCCAGGTTTTACCTGTGGAGTAGGCACTGCTAGATGGGGGCAGGACACAGCAGGTGTGCAATATCTCCTTTTCTTCCCTGCTGGCCAACCCAAGGAAATTTTACAATTTATTCTGCCATGTGCACCGTAATCAAAAGCTCCCTTCCCTTCTCCCAGAGAAAAGCTGGGGTGAACTATGCAAAGGAGAAAAAGAACCAGGAGCAGAATGCCTTTCCTTTCTTTACTTCATGCAGTTTTAGGTGGTTGAATGTGTTGCTGTTACCTAGAAAGAAATAAGCTTTCAACTTTGCCATCCGTAGTTGTTCAGACTACATATGCTGCAGCTGAAAGTTGCTTTTCCTCTGATAGCTGCTTGTGGTCTTGGACAACTTTTTGGCAGATAACAATTCACACTGGAGATCAATGACAATAAGGAAACCAAATTGCTCATACTAAAGTCCAAAAAGCTGCGGACCGTGACTTGTGGTGATACAGGGAGAACGTAGAGCCTTGGTAGAGCATTACTATAGGGTGATGACTGAACCAGAGGTGAGTTTAAAACCTCTGTTTACATATGAAGCAGATGATGACTGAGAAAGATAGAGAAGAAAGCAAATTTTGTCATTATTTCCTCAAAATTTTGCTAAATCACTTTCCTAGCTATTCAAATTAAGAATTTGGGGTATGTGTCATTGGGACAAAACCAGATACTGGGGGGGCTGAAATACTTAATTCTCTTGTACTCCTGTACGTGGTGTCTTCATGCACCTGTTTGGTATCACAAACTGAGAGAATGAACATTGCAAAATTTAAGCTCTGTTTATGAGGTAGGGAAAAACAAATCCCACTTTCTGGGTACAAGCAGAAGATGAGCTAACAGTGTTTCTGTTAGTCTACAAAGAGATCTTTCCTTTGTATTAAAGTGGCAAAAATGAGTAATTCATACTGATGCTGTCTTAATGATGCTGCCTTGGCACTCAGACCGTTTCATACTTCCAGTCAGTGGCAGAGCTGGAAATAGTCCATCATTTCTGGACTCAGTTGCATATTGCTGCTATTAGTGGCTGCTAGCTCCCCTTATTGAGATTTCTAAATGTTGTGGTAGTGGAGTCTCGATAAATCATTCCTGAGTTCTGGCCACACCAGTTAAGCTGGGGCTTTTACATGTTTACTATAACATGTTTTCCTGAATGTCTCTTTCTTCAGCTTATATCACAAAGACTCCCTTTTTTATTTCAGGAGGATTCAGACTACTCAGAGAGAGTGCAGTGTGACTCTGCTAGTCAAGCAAAAAGTCTTTAATAGAGAATGAACCTATGTTTCCCACTATTGTCACCATGGCTTTGAGATATTTCACATATGGACAAAATTTTCATCTCTTAAACTTTCTACTTTGGAAAATAATTTAGTTGACAAATGTTGCTTCTTTGAGGATGATGAATTCCCACTTGCATTTAGATCTTGCTTTTCTCCGGATAAGGAACCAGGAACTTCTCATAGGGATACCTTAAGCAGCTTTGATAGAGATAAGAATTGAGCCTTCATGTTTAAATGGTAATCATACAGGTTCAGCTCTATATAAAATCCTTCTGGAGCAGAAACTTTGTTCCTTTAGCAGGAGTTGATTTCCAAGCAGGAATGTAAATCCTACCTGGTACAAAGCTGTATTTCTAGTATGGTAACTCATTGGCAACATTGAATTTCTTTGGATGGGGTCAGTGAGACTCCATTATTCAAGGCACAGATGTGCTTTGTGTTTGAGGGCTCAGTTACTGGGAAATTCATTATTTTTCCCTATCTTGCATCCAGAATTAAGTAATGTGAAGCAGGAAACAAAGTATCTGAAAAAAACACATTGACGAGCTCTGTTCCCTCACCTACCAAGGCAACAAGAATTGGTAAATAGCACCTTGCTAAGTAGTACTGATTCTGACTACATCTTATCCAAGGCATTTTGATGTTCAAAACAGAAGTGGCTGAAGAATGCATGTTAGGCAAGCTGGAAAAAAGAGCAACCTTCCTTTTTGAAATAGATCTTACTGTAAGATTAAAGTAGGGCAGGTAATTTCTTCCACTTTCTTAATTTCAGTGTATGATTGAATTTTAATCTGTCATTTTGTAAGGGTGAGGAATTCAGTAACTGGAACCTCTGAGCAGCCCACATGGACAGACAGAGCCCCATCTGTGCTGCAGTGAGATAGTTACTCCTGTATGCATGGGTGCTTACACTTTCCTTTGAAATCCAGAAGAAGCACCAGCTCTAGTCCTTGATTCAAGGTCAGTGAAAAGCATGATTAGTGTTGTTATCCTTAAGTGCACCCAGCTTTTCCATTTGTTTTTAGCTTTGATGGTAGCTTCAGCAAAGTCTGCCTTTATAATGACTCTTTCGTTGTATAAGCAAATGAAGGATATTTCTGGCTCTCATATGGAGAATTAGTGGCAGTAATTAAGTTATATAGTGTTCCACTATAATACACTTTTGTTGCAGATCAAAACATCCATGTATTTTGCACTTGCTTTGTTTAAAATTGTAGAATTGGATTTGTAATGCAACGCTTCAGCTAAAGACCTTTCCTCGCCCCTTGCGGGTTATCAGTTATTATGCTTTTTTTTAGGAATTCCTTGCTGTACTTTCAGAATGTTCTCCTGAACACTTCAAATGAGGACAGAACAATCTCCACCAGTCGGCTAAGCAGTGCTCTTTTTCCAAGGTCCCTTCTAATATCTTCCTGATAACAGCACTTTCTCTGCCTTTGTGAGGAAAAGGTCACAGTGGTGGAAACGGTGTGTGTTTGTTCTCTTGTTTCTAAGCTGTGCTATTCTTTCCTTCTTGTTGTTGCTGCTGACAAGATGGTTGCCAAGCCACTTTGTCATCACTCCTGCATCTTGACAGAACACAGGAGCTGTCCCAGATAACAGGAGAATACGTCCTTCCAGCAAAAACTGAGCGACTTTATCCAGTCCCGGATTTAAACAGACCTGACATATTCTGTCCCTGTTTACAAACTGGATGCTTCAACAGGGCTCTGCCACAGAAATAGCTATGTTTCTCTTGCTAGGAAAAAAAAATTTCATTTTGGAAAAACCAGAGCTCAATGCTGATGGCATAATCAGTAATGAATCTTGGTAATGAGCCCATGCTGTTTATTGCTATCTTAAGCCTCTGATATTGCATTGTGCTGCATGTTGAAAGACAACAAACTAAACAGAAACTGTCTTCTGGGGCTGGTAGACTGAATTCAGGCAATATAATTTTGCATTGCATTATGTGTATAGTTGCTCTAATTGCGGGAGGAGAAGGAAGAACAATGAGTGAATATAACAAACTACTGGCATCATTATCTTTTGTCTACGTCCCTGTGCTACAGCCAATTACACTAATGCAAATGGTAAGAGCCTCCTTTGATGCTCTTATCAGTCTGCCTGCAGTTCCTGTGCCCTGATGACTCCCAGCAGTCCATCGAGAGGCACACTCTGTGTGTAGCTTATCATTCGGTGAAGTCATGATATCCTGCACAGCCTCCTTCCTTCATGCATATACATTACTAAAGTGTATCTATCTTACCTACCTGTGGATTCTGGGATTTGCTGGTTTGGTGTTTGGTAACTTAATGCTCAGTGAAAAAGGCATTTCATAAACCTCCCTGTGTATCTCAATCAGGATGACACAACTGAGAAGCTGCTTCTGTGCTAAACAGCCATGCAGCATGACTGATGCTCCACCAGATGCTCCAGATGATTCTATGCCTTCTTAGTCTCTCAGAGATGCTGCCTCCTTAGGTACAGTTTCCAACCTCAAAGTTGTAAGGTGATTTTAATGACACACTTGATCTTAGAGATTCATTTCACTGGGAAACTCTGGCAAGATGTGGTGTGTATCATCAGCCATGAGGCTTACATTTATTTGCTTCTGCTACTACTAACAAGGGAGCAGCTGTCTCTGAGGGAAGACAGACAGGCTAAAAAAGTCTGAAGAAAATCTAGGTTGGTTTTTTACAGAGAAAATCTTTTCAAAATTGAAATATCTGAGACTACCTTTTTGGATCACATGTTAAGCATAACTCTTTTTCTCAAAAACTTGTGAAAATTCAACATCCAGTTGACTCAGGTTTCTAAAATTGTTTCAGAAGATTTTAGAGAGATTATCAAATAAGAAGATTTTCACTGGCAAAAATGATGAGATAAATATAAATTGAAGGAGAGGAGAAAATAGTATTCAGTAATGCTTAGCAATGTTTTTTATCTTCATCTCTTCAAAGTAATGTAAAGATCCTTAGCACTAGAGATGAGTGGAGAGAGCTGCCTTTAAAAGATGAAGACTCATCACATGCTAATTTATTGCCATCATTCATCAGAACTGCTGCTTCAGTCCTGATTTTTCAACAGCCTGTGCTATTGCAACAACCACATCCGCAGGGAGGAGAGCTGGGTGAACCTGGATGCAGTTCCAGGCACTTCAGATGTTTAATGTTTCTTGGAATGATACCTCGCAGGGAGCTCTCCCACATCCATGAAAGTGTTTTAACCATGGGGCTGTGATGTCATGTTTTCCTTCTGCTCCCATGGTGTTTGCTTTCTGACTGCATTTAGGGAGTGCCTTCATCTAGATCAGCCAGATAGTGCAGGAAGGTGGGTACCATAATTGTAAATGTTCTTTAACTGAGTAAGGCCTCTTTCATTTTTCCTGGCTGAATAAACTGTTAATTAAAACTGAGGAGGGACAGCATGACCTCCTTCTTGCTTGACACATTTGCCAAAGAAATCTCAAGTTTGGTGCTCAGTCAGGCGTCTCTCAGTCAGGGTCTCATGTCCAGCTACATGAAGACATCCGGTGCTCAGGTCTCATTCCAACACCTGTATCCTAGGGAGAAATGGGGACTTAGAGACATTCATATACAAAACTAACACTGGGGTGTAGATGACTCCCTGTTATGGCATGTGAGTTTGGAGCACCACTTTTCTGGACCATCCAATTCTCCCTAAGTGACCATGTCAGGACCCCAAACATCTGGTTCTGTACTTAAAGTTGCCTGAGCTTGGGGCTAAGGGCTTATCAAATATGCTGGTCTCCTACAACATGAGAGCACAGATAAAGGAAACCCCTGCTAGTGATTACTTACTTGGCTTCACTACTGTATGGTGTCAGAGTCCTGAGGGACTTAGAAATCAGGTGAAATAACCTAATACTTAGCAATAGGTGGGGAGGACCAGAAGGGGCAGAGGCTGACATGGCATTTCAGGAGGTCTGGGCTTCCAGGTATGAGTTTGCAGGTAGCTCTGAGCATTCCACAGCAGACTGGCAGCGTGCAGCCTGAATGTCAGTTCTCTCCCTCTGAATGTTTTAGCACCTTGGCTTGTTTGCATCCATGCCTGGGGGAAAACCTGCTCCCTCACAGAGCTGAGTCCTCTCTAGCAGTGGCGTGGGCGGTGTGAGCTAGTGAGTAAGTGACACCACAGAAAGACGACACCTTCCTGTTACATGACATGGAAACTCTGGCTTCATATTTCCAAATGGGCAGCAGCAAGGGACCTGTTGTTTGCCTCAAAATCACTTGGGGAAAAGGAAATTCCTTTTGTTATGATACGTGTGTTTCAGAATCAGCAATTGATTGTCCTCTACATCCAGATATTTTAAGTGGACTGTCGTACTCCTTTCCAAGACTATTCTGAGTTATCAATTCTTGGTGGCTGCAATAAAGACATTGCCTTTGGCTTACATGTCTCTGTTACCAGTTGAGTTAGTGGATTGCTCTTAAAAACTGTGTTTTGCTGGGCAAAGAAATGAATTTTGTGCAGGTCTTTGTTTTGTCTGACTGAATGAAAACCTACTGACTATAAAAGCTAGATAGTTCCTTTGTAAAATGCTAGAATAAATTACGACTAGCCAAATGTCTGTGCTTTTTGATAATAATTTTGTCTGAAAAAGGCTTGATCTTTAGGGACAGTTGTGTGAATATGTGAATTACTATTTCTACTGGAAAATAAGGCCCTGTGTAATTAATTGGCAGTGTTTGTGTGTTAGAATGGTGTCCTGTAACTTTCCAAGGGGGATATTAAGACAAGGTCTTGGATAACTGTTAATTGTGGGTAGGTAGAATACATCTTTCTCTTAATTACAGCATAGTGTCTAATGATAAGGAATCTGAAATTTAAAAAAAGGAACGACAACTAGCATTTCTGACCAACAAGCAGAAGATGGATTATTCCCTGTCCATGAAGTCTTTGGTAAAGAGGTAGGAGTACTCCTGGAAATGTGGTGGCAGACTTGACTGTAGGGAAGCATCAGTGTTTTGAGTGGAAAATGTTATGCTTGTAACTCAGTGGTACTGGGTGAAGCTTGGAAGAAAGAAGGGTGATGTGGCATTGCCCGGTAGCTGGCTGAGTGAAGGTCATGATTTCCCTCCGAGCAGTGCCAAAGAGCAGCCTCTCTTTTCATGTGCTGGGAGCTGTGTGACGAGGGCCAATACTGCAAGGTCCTCTTTCAGAGGATTTTGCAACCCTGTCAGAGAACTGAAAGGCTGTTGTTCTTGGATAAGATTTCCTTTGTGACAAAGCAATTCCATGCAAGCTGAAGGTCATTTTATCTGGCTAGTGGCAGATCCCAGAGTCTGCTCTCTGGTAGTGTAAAGAAGCCAGCAGCAAAGCTGCCTTGTTGGGCCCCAGGGAAACAAGCGGTAGACAGTGGTCTCTACCCTCAGCAAATGAGCAGGTGAGTGGTAGATCTGGAAAAGGCACTTGCTAAGCCAGTAAGGAATTTGACTAGAATTGGACCGAGAGTCTTTTAAATACTTTGCATCTTCTGCTGCTAATTGATCTAAACAGGCGTTTCTTTCAGATCATGTACAAGGTGCTTGAGCCTTTGGTGTTTAGCTTGGTTATCTGCCTGGTGGAGTCACTGTCTTTCTGCATGTGGGTAGTTTAGATGGCTCCTTGTGGGTGCTGAAGAACAGAAGTTATTCTGCAAAGCTGCCTCCCTAAAAGTAAGTTATATTTACTTGATGATTCAGAGCTTTACATGGCACTAAGAGCAAGTGACTTAGAATGGGCTTGGAAAATAATTCCTTTCGGCTGGATTGGAATGTGTCTGGCTAACTCAGAATGTTCATCTTGACATTAAAAAAGGAGTCACTCTACAGAGAAGCGAACGGATGCTTGGAAATGCAAAGGCGTTTTGAGCTTTTTCTGTTCTTTCGTAGCTCTGAGATCTGTACGTACAGGCAAATGGCAGCACTTGGCAAGCTTAAATACACAGATCACTGTGTATTTTCTTTCTACCCTCCCTTTATGTGTACTATGCATTGTTTATATATGGCAACCACGTCAGTGAGGAGCAAGCTCTATGACTTCTGTGCAGGAGATGCGATAATAAAGAGTCCAGACCATCCAGTTAGACATCATTCATTTGGCTCTTTAGCAGCCTTTCAGTGTTGCAGTATCTCTGTGCTAACTGTGTGCTCAAAGTCTAGTGAGATCTGCTCTCTCTCATTCCTTCCCCTTCCCCTTTCCCCTTTCCCCTNCTTCCCCTTCCCCTTTCCCTTCCCCTCCCCATTGCACTGCCATACTGTGATGCATCATGAAAACCACATCAGTGCAATTATTGCTGACATGCTTGCTTGAGACGGTGAAGAGCAAATACTTTCTGCTGCTTGAGGTTTCTCCGTCATCTTATGCTCTGAAACAGAATTGGCACTTAACTGAGTGTTCATTTCATAATTTGCTGGGTTTAGCCTTGTTTCCATAGGAAACGAGCACACAAGATGAAGCTGCTTCTGCATATATTTTCCTTCCTTCTTCTTTTCCCCTCCCTTTTTTAACCCATTGGCCAATCACAGCCAAATTTTACAGGCTGGTAAAAGTCTCAGGGGTAACTGTGTTAATACAGATGAGCTTCTTCCTATGAACTCTGAAAAATCTGCTGAGGGTAAAGCCCTTCAGCACAGTCCCAGCTGCAGGGAGAGTTTTGCTGGAAGCTTGTGCTGTGAGATATCACTGAGATGGAGTTGCAGATTCTCAGGAAACCACCTCCCTGATTGCAGGACTGAAAGAATTGCATATTCTGTATCAACTGGCAGCAATACCTGTGTTTGTAGCTTGACTTACATTAGGATTGTGTTTACATGCAGTGCTCTATAGCATGAGGACCTCCTGTTGGAGACTAGACTGGAAGCCAGTTAACCCCAAGGCTGGGATCTCAGAAGTGCCTCCTGGCTATGTGTGTGCTGTCTGTGTCTCATTCAAACAAACAAATAAATCCTCCTTCAGTTGTTCTTACTGTTTAAAATACCTAATTTTTGTTATGACATCTTTATTCTTGGCAAAATAGAAATACAGCTGTACAGATTTTCAAAGCAGAAGCAATCCTAGTTATACTCCTGGGCTTTACAGCCTCATCTCCATGATGCATAGCCTCCAAGTGATGTTTTTTGTCCCATTTCTCCTCTTCCGCTCTCTTGATATTTTAAATAATCCCTGTGATCTTGAAGTTTTCAACCAGATATTTTCGCCCGATTTTTCCTTTAGTCTCTCTTTAATTATTTCAAGTACTTTGAGAGCTGTTTTCACCGTACTCTGCTTCAGGCCTAAAATGCTATGTAAAACTAAGACTTTGGGAAGAAAAAGCTGGTTTCAGTGGCAGTGTCTGGAGGGATTTCCATTTTAACAGTGCTGATAGCACGCTGGGATGCTGGTGTGAGCAGCTCTGTAAGCCAGTGCTTAGTGTCTACCAAATAGTATAGTTGCGTCCTTAATTAAAGACGCTGTTCATATTTACTACAACCCACCTTTATTTCTTTAGCCTTCCTTCCTTGTGCTTGTTTCACACTCATCACTGTGACATGAAAAATCTTACAGACCTAAGCCCATCCTAGTGCATCACAGACAGCCTGAGTCCCCCCTTCAGGACCAGTAAGGAAAAAGCAGCATCTTCTTTCAGTTTGTGAAATCCCAGTTCTTTCTTTGATCTTTGCTTCATCTTGGCTCGCAGTCCACATTGATCATTTCAGTTTCTTTTCTCCATTCTGACCGCAGTTTCCTTATGCACTGTTCATGTGATCCACAGAACCGCCTCGGGATTCCCTGGCTGCGATGGAATTAAAGTCTCTGGAAGAATGAAAGCCTCAGTAGTAGGAACTTGAATTGTGACAGATGAAACTGGGATATCAGGATTGTCTTAAATTTGAGTCTCGCTAAAACCTGGTCTGTACTGAGATTACTCAGCAGGGAGATTCTTCATGGCCTGTTGCACTTTTGCTACAAAACATCCTTAATTTTTACCTTCCCCATCAAGAGAAGGAAGTTGAAGGAAAGCACTCAGAATATAAATGACAGTTGGTTAAGTGCTTTATTTGTGGTGATTTACCTTTCCTCCCCCCACACCTGGTTGATAATTGTATTGAAGACAGGCAAAGCTTCTCAATCTTACGTTACTTTAATTAAGGTGAGAAATTATTCTGCTGCTGGGCTCAAGGTAAATGAAATTCCTTGAACCTCACATTTTTAAAAGTTATCCCCACAGAGCAGTCAATGGGAGACCAGATTTTTAATAATCAAAACAGCCTATCCTCTTCCTGCTCGGACACCACCAGCCTTGCCCAGCCTTACCCACTGCTTCCCCTGTTCTGTAAGGCTGTGCTGATCTCTGCTGATGGAGAATCACAGTGTTTTGGACGAGTCATGTGGTCTTGTCTTAGTCATAAGAGGAGAACAGATGGGTTTCTTCCTTTGGGCCTCTCTGGCATGCTCCCTAGCAAAACTCAGTCTCACTTTTGCTCTGTTCCCTCGTTATATTCTTGTGTGTGCTCCACTGTGGCTCAGCAGAGATGTCCTGAAATCAGAGTGACAGGACTGGTGTTTCTGCCCAGGCACAGGGATCTGTGCTTGCACGTGCTCAACAAGCTGTGGAAGTTGCTCAGCTTTGTATCACTGTACAAACATGAGCCATTTCTGTCCCGGAAAAGAAAAAAAAAAATCTTGAGATGCTTTTTCTCTATCTTCCATTGGCAAGAAGCTGTGACTTGGGGAGGTTCTGTGATTCCTGTGTTGCTGTGACAGAACAGCAGCAGGAGAAAGAAAGGCTAAGTCTTCTGGCTTGCAGTTTCTCTCTCTCTCTCTTTCTCTCTCTTTCTCTCCCCAGTGGTGAGAGCTGCTATATGTTGTCAAATTGCATGTCCTCACTTGAAGTTTCATCTTGGTGGTGCTTAGAGAAAAGCCTTACATAAGGACCTACCTGCAATTCAGTCTTTGTCACACCTTGTTGACTGCCTGTCCTCTTTTTCGTAACTGCTGTCTGCTCTTAGTTCACATGAAGGCATTTATTTCTCTGAGTCTCCATCATTCTTCAGCTGTTCTGAGCATACAGCTCAGAACAAGGTGCACAGTCAAGTGTTGTGTAGTGTATTTAGGCGCGAGAAATTATCAAATGCAACATTCTTAGGCAGAAAGAGCTGGATGTTTCTTCTCTACATTTTTTTAATGACTATGTCTCTTGAAGTTTTAATGGGGAATTTGTTCCATATAACAATTACAGTGAAGTTTCAGAGGCATAAGGTCATGACTTACTTAAAATGTCAACATCTAAAATACACTGACATTCTGCTTTAGTTTTTGATGAGTATCACTCTGTGTTTCAGCATTCAGGGATCTTTTATTTTCATTTCAGTGTCACTATGTCTGGCTTTCAGCCAGCTTTCACAATTCTGAAGGAATTATTAAGAAGAACATCCTGAAGATAATAGCATTTACGGGATAAATTAATAATGATGTGGTATAAAGCTTTCTTGCAGAAAGTTTAAAGAGTAATGCGTTATTTGCTAGCAGCAAAATTACTTCAGTGTAGCATATTCTGAATGACTGCTAATAAAAGGAATCTGCAGCCCCCTATGGCATGTTTGGGCTTCAGAGGCTATAAGCTAAAGTCTTCAAATTTGGGCTTTCTGTTAATGTAAAATTAGCATTTGTTACTTGGCATCCTGGTGTAAATTTTAGACGTTGTTCTGACCACAGGATGTTGATAGTATAGAGGTCGTAGTCCTCACCTTCAGAAACATGAGAGCCATCCACTTGACCTTCCACCACATGCTGTGGGTATGCTTAGTAAATGATTATGGAAAACAGAGGGGAAAAAATGTTTTTTATTCTGTAAAGTGGGGATATTCTAGAAACCCGTATGACTTTGTATTGATAAAATCAAGTTGAGCGTTTATGGGTACCAGTTCAGGGAAAGAGAACCCTGTGTTGCCTTGGGGATGGCAGTGGAGGAGCCATAAGAACTCCATGTGAGAGGAACTATGCCTTCAGTTCCACCAGCTCCCCTCACCTCACAGCAGTATGGGCAGCTTTCCCTGCAGGTGCCAGGATCCAGCCTTGCTCAGGAGTCATCCCTTCCAGTGAAGGGAATGTGCCTGAGGTTGATAGCTGTTTGCATATCTGTACATGTATTGATTTGCTGCAAACTCCCAGCTGGGAGCCCTGCAAAGCCCTGCAAAGAGTAAATCATCATTTGTCACGGTTGTGTTCAGACTTACAGTTTTAACTCCTAAATGACATTGTGTGAGTCCCAACTAATTCTTGCTTTAAGCTGGGATGTGTACTGATGAATTAGAGAATCGTCATGTGAAATACTCAGTTTAGACTAAAGTGGGTCCTAAATGATAGTTAATTACTGTTGTCCTCTGTAAGCCATCGCAACAAGGAACTACCTGTGCGGTAAAAATGTGCCTTTTTGTTTCCAGCTTGAATATCTTGTTTCTAAAATTCTGATGATTGGGATGCTTTAATGGAAAACGTTCTGATTGTGTTCTGCCTTTAGCTGCATGACTCAAAGCTCTGTGGCATCAGTGCTCTTCTCTGCATATGGATAATTGTCTCTCCATCTTGCTTTCATTGAGCTGCGCAAATGAGCTCCTTAGGATCAGTTCTCAAGGTCAGATCATTCCAGTAATATTTCCTTGAAACCATTTCAGACTTTGTCTTTTTTTGTGCAGGCTGGGCTTTAGAGTAGGATGGGGGCTTTTAGTAAAAGGCATGCCACAACAGTCCTTCTACAGTGCCAAGGAAGCCAGGGGCCACTGGGCCAGGTACAGGAGCTAGATTTCCCAAAATTGTAGTTTATTGCATTGATGAGCACAGGACTATTGTCAGGGTTGAGATCCTCAGCACAGAGAGGGGAATACTAAAATTTTAGGAAAGTTTGTATGAATTTTTGTGGTGGTTTTTTGTTTGGTTTTGGGTTGGTTTTGCTTGTTTTGTTTTGGTGGGAGATTTTTTTGTTTGTTTGTTTGGGGTTTTTGTTTGGTTTGGGTTTAGTTTGGTTTGGGTTTTTTTTTGGTTTTTTTAGTTTTTAAAATAAGTTTCATTGTCTCTTCCACATCCCACTAGTGGAATATGCCTTATCAGTTCAGCATACAAATGGGTGTAATGTTGTTGCTTCAGCTGACTGCAGGTTTCCAGACAGTACATGTTTCTCATAATGATAACAAGTTGATTGATTGAACTGTTGCAGCTTGGAGAAGATGCTTGATTTCTAAGAAGCGTTATCCCCACACCCTTTTCATGCAAGGTTCTGATTCACAGATCAAAACCTTGACAGGGACAGGTATTAAAAGGCACGGTGCTGATCTTTGTGAATTTGTGGAACTGTTTTATATTAAGTCTGTGTGTAATTGTGAGCCCCATTTGAGAGGTAGAAAAAAAATCCCTATTAAAAAAATACTTTTCCATATCTCTGTAGGTTTACTGAAGAATAAAAACCAGTTTAATGTTAGTTTCTGGCATCTTGTCACAAATATACAGCTTGGAAAACCTCGTGTTAGGGTTTGGGTTTTTTCCTGTTTCTTCCCTCTTCCCTTCCCCTCTCTCTGCTGGCAGGTGGTCATTTGCCCTATGGTCTTTATCGAGTATGGAAATGTGTGGGTGATTTCATTTCCAAATGGATTCAGAAGAGAGCTTCCACCCACTCAGAAATGACTGTCAAATAGTTTTATTAGCCTTCAACTTTCACAAACCTGCAACTCCTAGTGGCTTAGAGAATTGCTCTTTGAAACAAAAAGAAAGGCATTAGGATATTTGGCTAACTAAGTGATTTAAGCAATTGAAGGTGTTCTTGTGCTTCTCCTCCCCCTCTCTGCCCTCTCCCTAAATAAAGGAGCAACTTATTTCACAACTGTATTCTAGGCTTTTAAAAATCTCTGTGGGGTAATAAGAGCCAGTGCTGCTTTTTATGTGTGAAAATAACACAGCAAACAATTGATTCTAAATTAAAGTTTGGAAAAATGAGTCAAATCCCTGTAGAAAAATAACATGTGGCTGAAAATGCCTCTTTCGTAACAAAGTAATGCCAGATTTCAGAGTTCTGAGTCAACAAAATTGTCATTGACTCAACAAAATGTGCCAGACAAATGTGTAGTTTTACTGCTTTATTGCCCTGATGTGATTTGAGATGCGTTTTTAAAATAACATGTTCCTCCTTCTTGCCTTTCATTCCAAGTGACCTGCCAGGCCTGCTAATTGAAATTAGTTTCCTAAAGTGCTAATGTAATTTTTAAAGATGATAATGTTCAGAAAGAGGCAGATTCTTTGGCAACTCTTACAACTCTGCTTCTTGCTTTGACAGCTAGGGGAAAGGTGTTTCGTGTCAAGACTAGGTTAGTAGAATGTTGAACAGATGGTAAATGGCAGTGCATTTTTAACAGTTCTGCAAATGAAGGTCTAATACCGGCTTTGTGGGTGAGGGGAGACAGAGATATGGACAAATGAAGCCCTGCAGCAAATCAAGGTTATGTTTGAGATTCCAGATCTGTCTTGTGCTGATAAACTGTTCTGCTGACCGTATGTTTCAACACTTTTCCCCAAAGAAAATCTTTCTCTGAGTAGGGTAATCTTTTTCTTTCTGTCCATAGCAGTTACTCACTCCAGTTAAAAGTGTTGCTTAGAAATAAATTCATTACAATGGATAGTTTTCTGTGGTGGCAAAATACTGGGAAAAGGTCCTGGGCACTGACAGAGATAAGTGTACCCCCAGACCACGGGGAGCCACCCAGCCAAGAGAGGCTGAGACTTTTTCAGTCCTATGGAATTTCACTAGATCTCCAGGCTTCCTCTGTTTCGCGTTTCTGTATCCAGAAACTGACACAATGAAAAGTATGTTCCACAGGGAAGAAGAAAAATTAACTTTCTGGCAGTGAAATAGCATGGCTTTTGCTGCAGAACTTCACTGCTCTGAATTTAGAGATGGAAATAAATGTCTTCATAACTGGCAAATAGAAATCCGAACCTCTTCTTGCAGTATTTTTTAGGTACAAAAATACTCCTTTTATAGTCACGCCTGTATTCATCTTCTAACAAAACACGGAAACCTTTCCTGATGTAAACACAGCCCTCTGAGCTTTGCTGAGGGTTGGTCAGCTCTCACCATCTGCTGAGTGCCCCACTTGCCACCGTTCTCTTGTAAGGCAGGGAGAGAGAAGACATAGAAATATGTGAGGAGGCCAGAGAGCACCCACAGGTCAGCCAGCAGGAACGGAGAATTCAACTAAAATCCATCCCAGGAGAGAGCTACTGGCCCTCTCTGGCAGGTGACTGTACTGTCCCTGGCCTACGCTGCATGCCTGCTTGCAGCTCTTGGGACTGGCAAACAGGGAAAGGGGAAGCAGCTACAGCTCTGCTGTCATGCGCTCCCTCAGATTCTCCTGAGGCCCCAGCACACATATTCTGCCATTCCCTGCCTTCAGCCGGC
This sequence comes from Oriolus oriolus, assembly GCA_013400235.1. Classification (NCBI taxonomy): domain Eukaryota; kingdom Metazoa; phylum Chordata; class Aves; order Passeriformes; family Corvidae; genus Oriolus; species Oriolus oriolus. The sequence goes on from VXBT01003828.1 coordinate 933,317, forward strand.
ACCGTGGGAGGTGCAGATGGGACACGTCATGATGGACAGGCTGCTTTCCTACCTGCTGCTGGTCCATGGGCTCACCTCTTCCAGGGCAGATAGAATCTGGCACTTCTTTGCTCTCTTTTGCATTACTTGGGTCTTCCAGCTGGGGAGAGAAGTCACAAAATCCATGTGGTTAAAGCTGATGAGGAATTGTTGCACTTCTTAATGAGCAGAGGCAGCCCTGTTTGGGTGAAGACCTCTCTCTTGACCGGGGACACCTAGCTAGGCAGAGACTGGATAGCCAGAGGAAAGCACCGAGTCAGCCTTGTGAGGCACTGAAGGCATGTAATACCTTTACTTTTGTAAAGCTTTTCTAAAGCAGTTTCTTCCAGGCTGGCTGTGTTCGCCTCAGAGCACGGCAAAGGATGCACAATGCTACAACGTGTTTCACACCCCAGTATTTTATGATATTGTACAAATCGATGCCAGTCCTTTCATCCTAACTGCACACAAAATAAAATGAGTCCTGGTAGTGTACAGGTAGTTGCTGGTGCATTTCTTTCCCATCCATTATGCTGCTTCCTCAGACAAAGAAGTGACACTGAAAAAGGGACCGATGACTTGAAGTAAATACAGCTGTACAGGAGAAAGCAGGTGCAGGGTTGGACCTCAGCATGAGGCTTACAGAGGTGTCAAGGACACTACAATGCTCTTGTGCCAATTTATTAAAGCATTTGCTTTTCCAAAGTTCAGGCAGCTGAAATGAGAACAAATTGTATGCAAGGAGTAGGCTGTGTCCTGGTGAAGAATAAAACTTCTCTTTCACCTCAGTTTTCTTTGCAAGAAGTATATCGTTGCTTGCAATTGCTAACCAGCAATGTTCTTCCAAATCACAATGGGAAGGGCAGCAATAAAGTTAAAATTATTAGCCATGCTTGCGCAACATGTCACAGATGCTCGTGACTACATTTTGTGTGCATTTCTCTCAGGTGATGGTAGGACTTCAATTGTACAAATAACTGACATCCTAAAGCTATGAAACATGTGTTGCTGGTAATTCTGCTTATCAGCACAGGACAGTTATGACTTGATTTATTACTTTAACTCAAGTTGTTTGGCAGCAGTGCTGAAAGGTACTGTACGCACTTGCCAAGGTCTCCTAAATTATGAGTATCATAAAACAAATCTTTTCAATTATTGAGAGAAATAACTGGAAAATTAAAAGGTCAAAATTATGGTATGAAAAACCATGAACAAATTTTTTATCTGTTTCACGTGACAGGTCATCCTGATATTTTCTGGTAAGCCATAAAACAGGACTGATCCTTTTCGGGGAATAATTCACTGTAGTCATTTTGAGACAAGCTGGTGTGTCTCAGGCTTTTCATATGTTAAAGCTTTAAAGATATCCAGTGGTGGTTATGGTACTGGGAACATATGCTTCACTGCAATTCTGAATACAGAAAAGGGAGAATGATGGGTAGGAAGAAAAACATTCTCTGTTATCAAAGAATATGGAATTATATCTGTTTCTATGCATTTTGTCATAACATGTATGGATTAGTTAGAATCTTCTCTAAATTTTCTGCAGCATGGCCTTAAAAAGAATAGCTTGTAAAGAAAGGCTCCTCTAAGGTACAGTTAGCTTCTATTGTTTCTTTTCAAAAGCTTAGGAATACAGTTTTTGCAAGAATGCCTGGATGGTAGTGCGTTGGTTGTGATCGAAGGCTGTGAAATGGAATTTCTGGTGAACAGTGGAGGAGTTATTTCCCCAGGAGAGTGGAGAAGTGCTGCAGACTTCCTTGTGATGATCAGCAGCATATTATGCTTGAGGTTTTACTTCTCAGGAAAGATGTTTATAAGATCAAACCTGTAACTGCTGTGGCAGACAGGGAGTGTACCTGAGTGTTCCTCTTAAAAATTATGTTGAAGTCATGAAGTTGAAGTAGATTTGCTTGAAAGTGACTGAAGATTTAGTTACTATCATATAGACCATCAATAGTGTCAAAATGACAATTCTGGATACTGAGACAGTGTTGAGGATGATATATCCATTTTGGGAGTTACTAAACTATAGTTGTGAACTTTTGGGAGTGTGCATGCATGCAGCTGTACTGTGCTACAGTTAGAATATGTGATGCAGAGAACTGTCAAACATAATCTGCAATGATCTCTCCATGTTTTGTATGTTGTTTGTCCATTGATTTTCCTGTCTCCATCAGGTTTAGAGTTGCTGAAGGCTGTTTCTAGAGAGGTAAACCAAAATGCACATTCCCTCTCACCTTTTTTTCGATAATTGAACCCTCTTCCATGCACACTCAGTCTTAGCTGGTAACTTCTTGTAGGTACCAAATCACCTGGTAGAATGGAAGAGACTGAAGTGATAATAGTAGAAGGGAGTCATTTTTTTACAGAAGATGCTCTTTTAGCTGGAGAAGCAGAGAGCTAAATCATTTGACGGTACTTCAGTGAAGCTTGAGGTATTTGGTTTCCTATTAATCTCTACTGTGTTTAGCTGAAAGCTGAAGATGGTTATGAATCTGAAAGAACTGAGTGAGTCCTGGGAACTTTCTTGGACCAGTTAGTCACTGTGTGTGTACCCATGCCAGAGTGTAAAGTTGTACTGGGCTGATTTTAACAAAGTCAGTCAGGAAACCTGTTATCAGAGAGACGAGTACATTCAATGATTAAGCTTTGGTAGGTAAAAATATGGAGAAATAAACTATTCCATGGGACTGTACTTAGTGGGTTTAGTGTTGCTGTGATAGAGATACACGTCTTGTATCTGATTGAAATAGATAGAAATACATATATATGTCTTATTGTATTTAAATATGTAGGATTCAGAAGATCAAGAAGTTCATCTTTCTCTCTTGGTATTTCTTTTGACGTAAAATTCACATGAAATAGAGAATTCTGAGAGTAAGGTACTGATACAGGGAAAGTCTTATAATGGACTCCTCTGTCTCACTTGGCAGTTTAATCAGTGCAGCAAGTATTTTTTAGTCCCTATTTTTTGTTGGGGTTTGTTGGTTTGGTTTGGTTTTTGGGATTTGTTTTGCCAGTTTCACTGGGTTTCTATCTGTCGTTTTCTACCTGAGGAAGTTGTCTCAAAAGATGTTTCTAACATCATGTTTACAAAGGCTCCCTTGGAGGCACAAGAATGTTGGCAGCAGGAAAACAAGCCAGAAACACATCTGTTTCTGGAAACACGCTAAACCTGAGAGTCTGCCAGCACACAAGCCCACTGGATTTATTGCTTCAGAAAGGAGAATCTTGAACAGGAACATGCATCCAAGAGATGGACTGGCACACTGTTGCAAGGGAAGACACAAAGTCTCTTGGGTACAAATTCAGTAAATTTATGGTCTTAACTTCAGTAGTGGACTTGGCGATTAAACTCTGTCCTCTTTTGCTACGCTATCCTTTGAAGACTTTGGATGGAACAAAACTGTGTCCCCATAAACATCCTTTCTTGATGCCATTGTTTTTTATTAGGACCCGCTCTTTTTTTTACCACCGAAGAGGTTAAGTGTTTTTTTTTTCTTGTTTACTTCCTTGTGTATTATCTGTGGCTGTAGTTTTGGGAGTGAAGCTGAGCTAAAGGAGGCTGTGTGGGTGAGGTGGAGCATCGAAGGATCCGATACAGAGCTGTCATTCATATGAATAGTCCTGACTGCTCAGGCTTGAAGGCTTTATAGCTTATGGGGTGTGTCTGTGTAGAACAGTGTGGGTTCCCCAAGCTTTTATCAGACTGCTTTTCTGCCTTGGTGCCAAAACTCCTTTCTGGAAGGAGCTTTCCTAGTTTTCAGCAGGAAAAATTGTGAAGTTGTTCATATTTTTATCAATGCAGAGGGCATGAAATGCTGATGGAGGTGGAACACAGCAGGGCTGAACATGGTTCTACAGCACTGGAGAAATCTATGGTGGTAGCTCTGCCACAGACAACATCTGCCATTTAGGACAATTTGCATGAAAATCTTTACCTTTTCTGCTTATTTAGATGGTGAATTCCACAGGCCATGAATATCTCATTGTAAAAATGCATTATACAGGAGAAGTTCCTGATGTTGTGTCTATGGAAAAGTTTTTCAGACACACTCATTTTTGATCCCATTCTGCTCCCACCGGGAGTCAGTAAGAGCTTTGCCTCTTACCTAAAGAGGAATTATGCTCAAGGGGAGTGAATTGTAAATGTCACCTTTTTGCAAGATAGAAAGAGTCCTGATGGTTCATCTTGGGCCTGGAAGGCAGCTCTGTGGTGATATACTGGCATCGTTTTTATCCCCCCTTAATTTATCTGTTTCTACCCCACCCATCTAACTAGATAACTCAGAGAAATATTCACTAGGTTATGAAAAATGTGGTTTTAAAGAAGTAATGCTGATTACACAGCTCTCTGAATAGTACTTGCATTAGGAATACAACGTCTATAAAAGCTAATTCTCCCGTCAGTTTTAAATGTTTTTCTATCAGTGACAAACAACAGACTGCTTAAATTTATTCAGTTAGTTTCAATATCTAGTTATAACCTTTATTGATCTTTTGTGTTGCAAACTTATTATGTTATTTACAGCAGGTGGGAGTACAAGTGCAGCGTGTAGCAGCATGTGCCGTGTGTGTGGTGGGTGTGCTACAGGAGCAAACAGAAAATCCTTGGTATTCATGAATGTGTGTGTGTTCAAACATGGCAGAGACAAACAGGAAAAAGTATGTGTTTCTTTGGAAACTGCAATTTCTTCACACCATTTAAGACAAAAATGAGGTGGAACAGGATAGTTTTTTAGGGTGTGTGTGATAATCTAGTTTCTGATAGAGTTTTGACAGCATTGCACAATTATCAGTTACAGCTATGCAAAGCTTTTTCCAGTTGGCAGCTGTGGTTGTAATTTATAACAATGACGACTTCTTAATGTTTGTGACTTGCACTGGACCAACCCCTCTGGCAAGTGAAGTTTAACTCTATTTATGCAGCACAGGCAGGAGCAAGGAGGGCCATCTCCAGGTGTCTGCTCCTTGACCTGGAATAACGAGCCCTGCAGCTTCGGTTTCCACACCCACTCAGGTCTTGGCCAGCCATGCTAATAAGAATGCCAGTTATTTTTATGGACAAATTGCCAGGGAGAAATATGTCACCAGAGCAATGTCAGAGATCAGCTGTCTGAGCCGTGCTGCAGCCGTCTGCACAGAGGAACTGTACTGGGCAGTTCTGCTGCATGAGGCAGCCCTAAACCACTTGCTGGGATTCAATATCCTTTTTCCATGTTGTGGGATCATTTTCTTTCAGAGGAAAATGTAGAATAAACACAGTTGAAGGAAAGCGCAAGACATTGTTTATTTTAAGTGTGTTGCCAGCAGTAATACAAGCCTATCCATTTCTCTTGACAAAATGCAGTCTCTCATGAGCTTAGTGGGTTTAAAGAACATATTGTGCTACACAAGGTATTAAAGGTTTCCATGGAAATATCAAAATGCAAAATACATTTGTTACTTCTTAAAAAGTTTTCTTGATGACCTTTGCCTATGAAACTTCTAGATTGGAAACATGAGGGAAAAGAAGTTAAAAAGTAGGATTATTGAAACTTCTGTAGCACTCTGGGTTGTTAATTTGCAATGGTGCACTGCAAATAACTGTTTGCTATACTCGATCAGACTCTCATTTAATAGAACTCAGCTCATGCCTGCAGAGTTCAGCCAAACTCCTCCTTTGTATGTTTTTTGTTAATCTGTGCTAAAAGCATCCTTTTCTGTGGATTGCAGTGGGGCTGTCAGCCAGTGTCCTGCTGTGCTATTTCATCCACTACTTGAATGAGATCTTGATCCACAGAGCAGTGTTTGTTATGTGGCATGAGGGTCCTCAGCTCCTTGACTCAGCCAGTTACATGAACTGGTCACCCAGTGTTAAGATCACAGAAAGATTCAGGGTAGACTCCGAAGTGCTGATTCAAATCTTGCCATGACGAAAAAGGTACCCAGCAAGTTAGGTAGGCTTAACTTTGAGTAAAGCTTTTAGGCTGCCCTGATGAGCAGTGCACTACACAGTGAGCCTGGTCTCTGAAGAATTCATCCCTCACTTCCTCATGTTCCTTTGCCTTTAGTTTCCTGCAGCTGGTAAACAATTCTCTGTAACTTAATTCCTGTGCGGTGTTAGGATGATATGGGACGGTGACCACAGGTGGGAAACAGAGCCAGCTCCTAGGACCAGCATCCAAGGAGTGAGCTGTCTGCCATATGAGTCTTCAAATGATATAGTGATTTGAGATGAAAACAAATTTTAGTAAGTTTAAACCTGTGCTAGTACTGAAGCATCCTGGCATTGCTTTGATCCCTCTCGCCCACTGCCCTCTCTTCTGTTAGTCATGTAGCCATAGATATTAAACTATAACTTACTTCAGTTAGACATGGTTGTTATTTTACAATCCTAGAGCCTACAGTAAGATCCTGACCTGGCTAATGACTTCTCTGCAAAATGCTGATTCACATTTCACTTGTGGGTGGTATTAAGGGTCCTCGAAAATTAGGCCATATAACATCTGGCTAAATGTATTCTTTAGATATGGTCTTGCATATTATAAGACTTGTCTCTTAGTCTATCTTGTGTCATGATGCCTTATCATCTAATTTTTGCAGAAGTGTTTCTAATCAGAAGTTTGCATAGGCTGTGTGATGGGCAGATCTCTGCTGACGGTGGGAGGGAGGGCGGGTGAGTGGGTCACGGATTGCGCAGCACCAGCAGGCGATAACACACCCACCATAAAACTGACCAGCTCTTTGCATCAGCAGTGGCACAACTCCACCTCATGAAGATAGTGTAGGAACAAACAGTCCAGTGCCCCGGAAAGCGCTGGCGGGGTGGCTTTAATCTGTGGGGCAGTCAAAATGAACATGGTGACAAAGCAGTTACTTTTGCCTGGGCAGCGACTGAAATAATAAACCCAGCAGGAGCAGCTCGGCCTTGCTGTACAGATGTTTCATACCCCATGTGATAAAGAGGCTGCTGGACTGCTCAAGGCAGGGGAGATACTCTGTCAGAAGAAATGAGTACTAGGTCTGCTTTGAACTGATGAGCTATTGGGCGATTCTTTAGCACAGACTCCCTTCTGAGACATATTTAACTTCACAAGACAGAGCTAGCAGGAAATACATTAACAGGCAGGAAAAAATGCTCCTCAGGCCAACTCTTTACTATTTTTACCCAGTGATGAGTTCCAGAAAATGCTTAGGAAAAATGAACTTTGTCAAACTTAAGGAGCCCAGAGTAGAGTGGTTTGCCTCAAAGAATGATACGAGCTTAAAACAACACTGTTGCAGCTGCAGTTAAAGCAATATTCAGTGGTAACTGTGAAGATTGAGATTTTAAAGTATGAAAGTGGAGGGCAGAGGTTAAGGGTGGATTCAAGCTCCATCATTATTATTCCATCCTTTCCAAGGGAATGATAGTGGATTAGAATCTACTCCCAGAATTTTGCATTACCAACTGTCCAAAACATCATCTGTTTAGAAATATATTGATATTGTGGTTTTCAGCTTCTGTGGGCTTCTGGGTTTTTAACAGCTTTTCAGTCAACTGTTCTTGTCATGGAAAGATCTTATGCACTGGTACTGCTGGTGCAGGGAAGTGAAAAAATAAGAAGAAAGGGTTATGAGTAAAGGGGAGCCAACTAAAAGAGGACATTTGAAGATGGGGTCAGCAGAAACTAAACTTTTTGCAGAGAAATGGGGAAACTAGGAAAAAAGATGAGGAGGGGAGAGAGTTACCTGAGCACCCAGTAAAGAGAAGTGTCTTACTGCTGGGTATAGCTAGCATAAATCTTGTAATGTAATGTTCCGTATTCAAATTCATAAAATGGAGTAATGCCTTTTAAGCTTCTTTTTGTGTTCATTCAAAGAAGTATTTCCTAAATAAATAAAAGTATAATTGACATATCTCCTTTGAAACCTCAAACTAGCAAGCAGGAATTTAATACTGCAGTTCCCGTTGTACTGAAAGATACACCCTGCATGAAAATAAACAGAGCAGCTGAGATTTCACAGGCCTTCAGAAAGCCTACCACGTATTTCAGCACAGATTAATCTTCATTTTGATCTCTAATATCTTGAAGCAATTTTTTACCTCTGCAGAAACAACACTAATCCTATTTTGGTGGCTTACAGAGTTGGTTGGAACTTTTAAACTGAATGCATAAATTCTCTAGAAGAATGAATATATTGCTGGCTGTATCAAGTTGTGTTATTTATATAGGTAGAACTACTTACAGCAATCTTCTGGGAGTGAATTTCTTAGACACCAAAACGACCTGAAAGTCACAAAGTCTGAAAACTCTGGAGTTTTAAAATAAAAATGTTGTTCAAAAAATATACACGGGTGCCTCACTCCTTTTGCACCTTGGTCATTTTTATGTATCTTGAAGTAGGTTGACTTAATGTATTCAGATATTAGGAATCTTGTAGCTGCTTGTAACTTTAAATAAGCACGGAAACTTAACCACCTTGGGAAAGTCCCACAGATGAAACTTCTTATGGTTTCTCATGGGTCTGTGGTTTTAAAAGGATCCTTCAAAATGCTATCATTTTTTGACTGATCCACGCTGCTAAGGTTAGACATCATCAACCAACTTTTGAACACTTAACAAACCCCTCTATCTACCCTCATAAATGTCAGTTTCTCTCTCCGGTGGTGTTTATGATCTTTGGAGATGAAAGCTGTGGTCTTCATATTGTTTAGAAATTGCTGTTTGATATCTTTGAGAAATTTGTTTGACTTTGAACAAGTTGCTGCTCTAGTGATCTAATTAGCTACATCTATGCCAGAGTGGGCAAAAAACAGTGATTATGTGTTGCATGTGTTTATCCTTTTGACTAGAGAATAGAAATTGTTTGATAGCCAGGGAAAATGTGTATTTGAAGTTTTAATAAATGACTACTTGTTTGAATAGATGACAGCTAAGAAAAAGTTAAGATTAGCAATAATTTATTGTATTTAGAAAAGATGTCACAGTATTTGAAGTAGACTCTGAGATCCATTTCTAATCTGAATTAAACCCTTAATACCAATCTTGTTAATTTCAAGCCTTTCGGCTGGTCAGGATAGCAAAGATTCATAGACAGCCCACAAATCTAAAATGACTCAGGGATGGTAACAACTTTGGACAGGTAAACTTATTAAGCATATGGAAGCCTTGTTAAGGGCTAACTGGGGTAGAACCTATCACTATTGTGCTTCAAGGATGATTTCTAAACGTCATGCTGTTGCCACTTGAGTGACTCAAGACCCTAAATGAAATCCAGGCTCTGAATCTTCACTGTCAGCAACAAATTAAATTTAAATTTAGAGAGAAGTGGTGTATGTTCTGTAATTTTTAAACTTGAAATAGAGGAGAGAGAGTATGATCAGCAGAGTGATTTGCCTGGAATTGTAGGCAGAGCTGATGTTCAGTAGTACATGTTCAGTAACCAGTCCAGTGCCTTATTAGCAGTGGGACTCTTTAATCCCTTGGTACTTGTGAAGTCCAGAGGTCCAGAGCCACCTCAGTCCTGGTACACCTCTGAAGACCTTTTTCATAGTCTACTCCTCCTTTGTCAGAGCTGCTTCTTGTGGACACAGGGGAAGGCTGTGCTTGTATTTCTCTCCAGAAGGCAGATGGCAGCCACTGGTATAACAAAAACCTTGGCGACAGTGAAATGCATTCAGATGTACCAGTTCTGGATGCCTGTCTAATGTATTTAGCCATAACCTTCTTTGGTTTTTTCTTGTTCTGCTGAAGGCGCAACTTGCAAGTTCTGGTGACTACTAGTTTTGGCTCAGTAGACTTGAAACCTGCTGATTGCAGGCTCTCCAAATTCTGTGTTGACTCAGAATGAGAACTGAGCTTCTGCCTGCCTTAGGAGACGTAAGATTTTCTGGGACTGTTCTTGTTTTTAACCACATTAACAATAAATTTAATTAAGTATCCAGCCCAGAAAGGCCATGGCTGTGTACACGCAGCTTGCACACATGTTGTCAGCTCTGCAAAGATAGGGATAGGTACGACTGCATTCCCTAATGCACAGTTATAAGCTTGTAACTGTAGCTTCTGTCTGTTCTTCAAGTGGCAGACTGTGAATGAGCCTGAGTACTCTGCATGGTGTTTGTAAGTGCCATTTTGCCGGCTCTTTTGGATGAAATCCTTGCCCTTTGACACTGCTCCAGTCTCAAACTGCTAGCAGGGACTGTAAATGCTCTAATTCCACGTGTGGCTGCAGCAGGATCCCTCCAGCATAAAACCTTCAGAGGGCAGTGATTCCATAGGCAGGGCTGATGTGATTAGACACATCTGCAATCCCTAATGCAGCAGAGCCTCTGAGCAGTGCTGTGGCCCATGGGGCATCCTCACACGGTTACCATCATTCGGAAAGGCCCAAAGGTGGGAGCGGCCAAAAGAGCACAAGCAGGAGTGCCAACAGGTGACACAAAGCCTCTCTAGTTTGTCCTGTCCTTAGGCTCTGAACTCTGAACTGCTCCTCTTTATGGATGTGGAATGAAATCTTGCCCTTATTTCACTCCCAGAATAATGCGTAATGCTGCAAAATTACATCAATTTCTTTTTAAAACTGTTGCAAAAGCCTTATCAGTGATAACAGCTAGAGAGAACACCATTAAAAAAATTCATCCTGTGCACAGCAAAGCAGGGGTTCATCTTGTGTTAGCAGCTTAAAAGTAACTTGTATGACTTATTACTATTTCATTAACTTAGTGTTTAGGTGCATGTGAGAAATTAAGATATTTTTCTCTGGCACAGTTGGATTTTTTCTCCCCCTTAAGAGCTGGAATATTATTCATCTGATAAGCTGCAAAAAATCTGTAATAAGAAAGGTGAATACAGAACAGTTCATTAGTTTTCTTTAAGAGTACGATACTGTAGATCTATGCTAATTTAGTTTGAAACATGAGTTTTGAGGTCTGTGCAGAGCAGAATGTAACCAGTTTTGTGCCTTTGTGTAGGGCATTCCTTTCAAATGTAGCAGAGTGCAGGGTCCAGCTATTCTGTATCCATAGCTATATTTTTTCCTTCTTCTCAGGTGTTAGTGGCATCCCCTGGAAAAGTCTCTGTATTCAGTGCACAGGCTGCTTCTTGGAAAAACCACTCCAGTTTTTGATTTAAACAAACTTTTCATGCACAGACAGTGATCAGATTTGGTATCAGGGTCAGGTTCAAAGCCCACACCCTATAAAATTTCAAATTGAAACAATGGGTTGGGATTTTCAGAAGGCTCAGAAGTGTGTTTTTCGCCAAGAGAGCCTGTGACTGCCATCAAATAATAAAAGATAATGTTAGAGTTAATCTTGACAAGATGGGGTTTTTTTCTTCATGTTCTGTAAGCAATTTGAATGCCATTCCTTTCTCCTCTTTAAAAATTGTTTTCATTAGCATTTCCAAAATATACATTCTAGGAGACTGTAAACATTATGGGATAGCAATCTAGCTGTGATTTGATACAAACTAAAATTACCACCATCAGCAATAAGCAGAGACACCATAAAAGGGAAACGAAGCAGCGCTGCATATTTGTGTAGGGGCAAGGTCAAACGTGAGAGATGTCCCAGCCTCTCTGCTGAGGAGGAAGAGGTGACTGAAAGGGTGAGGGCCTGGGATTTCATCAGGCCCCACTAAGTGTTTGGAGGGAAATAAAAAAGGCTAAATACTAGCTCTGCGTAAATGGGAGCATAACGCAGGTGGGATGAACAGCCAGGGTGTTGTGTCAGAAGAACTAAATTGTTTGATTTCTGAAGGGGACAGCACGACTTAATGTACAGGGGGAAGGCCTGTGGGAAGCAGGAAAGCTTTGCCAGGGGTCATCTTTGTTTTTTCCATTGACTGGCTCCCCGGGCAGGCCTTGTGACGCTGCTCTGCAGGGCAGGACGTGCAGCGTGCTCCGTGGATGGACAGTACCTTGGGCCAACACCCGATGGCACCACCTGAACCCGCAGTGCTGCAGCACCGGCAAGGGCTGGGGCTCATGGACAGCACTGCCCTGCCCGTGCAGTTCACCTGCCTTGCAACTGGGAATGCACCCCCAGGCAAGGCACAGCGGCAGCCCCTGCAGCTCTCCAGAGCTCTAGGTTAGGGGCTGGACTGCGTGTGCTGCTGGTGGCATCCAAACAGTCTAAAGGCAACGTGCAGGATTTGCCCACCTGTGTGTTGTGCCACCTTTGCTGTGGAAGGTGTGGAAAACATCCATGTGGGCTCCACATCCTTTTGTCTAAGGGAAGATGGGGTGCCTGCTGCCACTGCTGCCCTACTGCTCCCAGATTTTTCTCCTGTGATACCTAGAAAAGGCCTAGTGACAAGTAGGTGTGGGTGGTGATGCTTCTCATTGCAACAAGGAGATTCTAAGGGTTGATATCTGTTCACAGCCAAAGTTTTGTGACACTTGAAACTGAACTACCTTGCACTGGGATGTAAAGATATCTGTTCTGGCACGGGGAAGGGATGCTTTCCTTCATCTTGTTCTTTCCCTGTAAAACCACAGCAAGTTCTTCTGCAGGAAGCTGACCCAAGTAGTTATTGTAAAATAAAGTACTTTGCAAGAGCAACATTTTATTTCATATTCTGCAGTGGGTGCTGCACTTTAAAGCTGTGCCTCATTCCAGAATAAAGGCTTTCTGTAGATAAACCTTCTGAGGGAGAATAACCTTAGAAATACTGAAACTGGAATAACCAAAAAAGACAGAAAGTCAAGCTGGGAACACAAATGAAACAGACTGGAAGAGTAGGCCCTGGCACTGGAAGCCTAGTGCTCAGTGGGACATACTCCAGTGTTCTTGTTCATACTAGTTTACACTAAGAAGTCTCTCAAGTGTTCTGTAACACAGTGATGAGAGAGAGCCACAACAATCAGTAATGCTGTTCTGTCTCAGGCTGCAACAGATAACTCCCCTTAAACTGCAATTTCATCTTTGGGTGAAGGTGTGCTTGCAGATCGTGCTCGCTGGAGGCCCTGTGGGCACATTTCACAGCGTCACAGCATGGGTAGGGTTGGAAGGGACCACACTGGGTCAAGCAGGGTCACCCCAGAACACATGGCACAGGATTGTGTCCAGACAGTTCTGGAATATCTCCAGTAAGGGAGACTCCACAGCCTCTCTGGGCAATCTGTTCCAGTGCTCGGCCACCCGCACAGTAAAGGAGTTCTTATATTCAGGTGGACCTTCCTGTGCATCAGTTTCTGCCCGTTGCCTCCTGTCTTATTTCCACTTCCAGCTCTTGAATATTTATTTGCTCACTGGAAAGCTTGATGATCTTGGGACAGTGGATTTAAGGTCTTCTTTTTTGGAATAAGGGGTAAGAAAAATATTGAGAGAGATAAAATGGAATGCAAGAGTTGTTTCCGGGTCATCTGTTTAAGGCTGATCGATTGCCACTGCTCTTGAGAAATATGGCTACCTGGAAGCCTTTTTATCTATGGGCAACCTCATCACTGCATCGTTTGTGACTTTATTTTACTGTGCCTCGCATCCACTTACCCACACTCCTCACACATGCAATCACAGATACAAAATGGTTCTGTTACAGAGACCTGGACTGCAATGCAAACAAATAGGTTAAAATTACAGTTCAGCGTGGTGCAGATGATTTGTAGCTACAGTGCAGTGGTCCGTCATTTCAAGTTACTGAAATGTGTGTGTTGCCTGAGGGGATTTTCACACCTTTACTGCCTGTAGGGACTGTGTGCATGCAGACCCAAAGGAAGGACGGGCCTGGGTTCCAGACACCTGATCTGATGGCCTTTTAGCATCACAGGTAGAGCGTGGGAAGAGGGCAATGGTGCCCAAGCAGCTACACCTTCATCAGCACAACTCACCTTTCACAGGAAGAACCCCATTGTCAGATTCTGCAAAGATTGTTTCTTATCCCCATGGGAGAGCAAGGGCTGCTAGGAAATAGACTGGAAAATGCGTGGCAGCCAGTCTGGTTTTATGTCTGGCGTGCTCAGATGGTTGTGGGTGGGAGGATCAAACCCAAAGATGCATTACAGAGAGGTTAGAGACCGAGCTTTTCACTCACACAGATGTTCTCTGTTCCTGATGGGTTTCCAAGGTCAACAGATTAAGTTAACATATTTTTCAAAGACCTAGAAGGAGTTGTGTATTGAAAATATGTTCACTGTCAGTTGCAAGGTCAAGATAGGCTGGGGGAGGCCTTAAAACTACCCCTGCTTGTCATGGACAACACAGGTTTATTTTGTAGACCTGTCAGTATCTTACCTTAATTTGTTCTATCACAAACGATGCCAGCAAAAGACAAGAATTAGAACTTTGAGATTTTTGTTAAATGTGTCGATATTCGGGGGCCTGGAGAAGATGGTTGTTGGTTCAGTTGTTTTCTTTCAATTGTTTTCTAGGTTAAATCTGATTATTTTGTGCTATAGTAATAATTTATTAACTATACTGACAGTGAAGACAGGTGATTGATGCTGCCAGCTTCTGTTGGATGTCTTATAGACATCTGCAGAAGATTTGTGTTGTTGATGGCTTCCTAATGGGAATAGCTTTTCTTTAAACACTATAAAACTTTCTAATTAGGTTGTAAATAGAGCACTACATTTTGAATAAGGGAAGTGTTAAATAAACCATAAAATTTAAACCAGATTTTATTTCTGGCAATTACTCAGACTCTAAAATTAAATTTCCTTTCATTAAATCACACTGAGGGCCTATTGTTGCTAGTCTTTGTGTAAATATATACTTACCTGTATATATTTATATATACAGAGAAAGATGGGCAGGAGAGAACATGAAAAGACTGAAGTGTTGTAAGGAGGCAGGGCTGATAGGGGACCCTTCTGGAAGAGACATTACCCTTCAGCAGTAATAATCCTTGAAGGTTGTTTGCACTGCTGCTTTGCACTGAATTGACAAGTTATCAATTGTCTTTTCATAGAATTAATTTTCCTTCTTCCCAGATGAAGATGGCCTTGCAAACAGAATGTCTTAGATAACCCCAATTCTTCCAGACCAGGTCTGGCAGCCGCAGTGTGTTGGCAACAGGTTTGTATCTGCTTCTGTCTTGGAGGAAGCTGGTGCACCACCAGTCCTTCCAAGAGAGATCATTGTACCTCTGCTCCTTGCAGTTCCTGTGGAACCTGCTCATACTGGAAATATGGATCGTTAAATAGGGGACAGGGTGCAAAACGTACGGGTGGTTCCACCACATGCTTGGAATACCTCCATTGTCTCTCTCCTAGAGGTCAGAAACACATGAATTGGGAGAAAGTTGAAGTGCACACTTCAGAGGCAATCTTCATTTCCTCCCCGCTCCTTAGGACGGATGAAATGTAAGAACTTGTGGGATGTGGAATTTTTTACAGTTGTGTCACATGCACAGTATCAAGTAGGGTTAAGAAGGGAAAGCCTTTGTGCAATTGTGTAATTCCCCTTTTGCAGCTCTTCTTGGATTTCTGAGAAGCTGGTGTACCTGCTGTGCCTCTCCACACTCATACAGACCCATGGAGGTGCACAAGACTGTAGGTGGAAATGTGGGGAAGGGAACCTGGCAGTTTCCAGGTTCATCTGATACTAAACAGTGCCTTTGGAACACCTGTAGTTTCATCAGTTTTTTTCATCAGAAAAGGTTGTGCTTGAAAATAATTTCCAAACGCATTTTTAAGACATCATGTATCTGGAGGTAGGATTATTATCTGTTTTATGTAGAGTTAAGTGATCTCAGCTTAGTGTACATAAAAGTAATCTAGCCCTGAAATATAAATATACTCTAAAAAAACCAGAGTAAAATATTGGAAAAATTGAATAGGGCAGCTTCAAAAAAAACATATAGAAAATCTTCCCTTTTTAGAAAACAGCGTTTTAGAATCTGGGTTACCACAGGAGAAAAAAAAAAGATAAACACTTCTGGGATTTTTTTTTGTTTGTTTTGAGGGGTTTTGCTGGCTTGTTTGTTTGTTGTATCACAGAACTTTCACTGAAATCAGTAAAAGTTTGTTTTAAAGTTGCCTTGTCAGAGATGCAGACAAGCTACGTCTCTTCATACTCTCTATCATTTTCTGTTATGTTTGTGGAAGTACCTGCCAATGATTCCACCACTAGTTTTGCACTTCATTTAAATAAACACATACTTTGCTGTATCCTATGTGGGCTAAGCCAATGCTATTTTAACTGAGCAGTCCCTTTGCAAAATTTTGCACATTCACAACTCAGCACTTCTCGCTCCTGTAGGTAAGCATGTCTAAACAGATGCCTGGTTTTTCAGTGGAGTGAATACTGGCTTAATCTTTGTTTCAGACACCTCTTGCTTACTCTAATGCAGAATAATTTAGGATTAATATTGCCTGTTTGATTTGAGAATGAAGCAGTTGTTGGAGTTAGGGTGAATAATTCATTTTTCAGAGTTCTAAAGGGTAGATGTTAATATTGTGAAGCTGCAGCTGATGCTGCTAAAGCCATTCATGTTAAGAGAACAAATTGCCATTTGGCATGCTGAAAAATTAACCCAATTTACAGCATGGGTGAAGATGAACTCTCTCTGGTGAAAGCTATATTTAAACCACCAATGAGATAATTACATCTTAGCCTTCTAACACATCTTATGTAGCACAGATGTGACTGCTTTTTTCTTCATAAGTGAATACATCTAACAACTTCTAAAAAAAAAGTGCTTGTTTTTCTCGATTTTGTGCATTTTTGCTGGGAAAGTCTGGAATATAAACAATGTAAAACATGCATGCATAATGTGTCAGCTAAAGATTAAGCCACAAGATAGACAAAACCAAGCCAGTGGATGGTGTTTGTACATGGCAAAAACTTTAGAAGAATTAGTGCAAGTCCCATTTCCAAGAAAGGTGAGCATCTGTTGTGAGTGCAGCATCTTGTGAACACAGTTAGTGACTGTATAAGTTAATCTAAAGGGAAGCCTTGTCTTTTCATATTTATTATTTTATATAGAAAAGTCAGGTAGTTCCACAAGCAAACCAGGGTCACTTCTCTGTGACGATAAAAATAAGACTTATGATATTTGAATGTGGGAGTTTTAGCTTTATCTGTTTAAATCATCTGCAGAACTTCACAGCAATTGCTACTCCTGCAACTGATCTGAGCTTTCCTGAGCAAACAAATTATCCACCAAAACAATGTCTTTGTGTTTCTAATAGAACTGGAACAAACACATCTCTTTTGTTCCCTTGTTTGTGCATGATCTGTGTGGAAGATGACAGTGCAGAGCGGGGAATGGCTTTCATCTGCTAAAATCTCTCCACTCACCCGGCTACAGGAAGATCCTGGAAGCACCTACCACCCTGCACATCCTTTTTCCTCCCTGCTGCCCTGCCTTTCTCTAATTTGGGGAAATGCCAGCCCAGGTTTGATGTCTTGTGCCAGCTGAGAGTAGTGGGAAGGTGTTGGAACCTTGTGGCATGGCGTCACCAGGATAGGGTGAGCAGGCACTGGTGGTAACAGGATAAAAAAAATACTGAGAAGGGGTAGGGCAGAGTGGAGCGTCCCCAAGGGAACTGGGAGTTGTTTGTTGTAATGAGTTACCAACCAACCTTTCTTTCCCCAAATCACTGGTCTCAAGCTGTTCTTCCCTGGATGTTGCTAAGCTTGATGGCTTCCAGGAAGTCCTGAGCTTTCTTCTTTGGGTGAAACTGGCTGGTATTTACACCATCGATTTGTATGTTTGTTGAGGAGAAAAGTTGTAACTCACAGTCAGTTACAGCATTTAAGCAGGCTGAATAAACAGATCATCTTCCCATGCAAAGATCAGTCCTGTTGGTTAAACAACCTGAGGCACAACTGCGATGAAAAAAAAGGTGCTCTGTTCTTATGTAATAGTATCCAGTCCTCCCTCCAAGGTGTCAAACAGCACCTTCTGCACTCTGCATGCCTGCAAATGTGCCCCAGATCCTGATGTTTAGTCAGTGCTTACAGGCAGTATTTGGGGACAGGGGTTTGTGGCGTGTCATGTATTTACAATTACAAAATGTCAGCAGGCTTTCTGAGAGCTTGGGGTAGCTGCGATGCGTTAAGGTACTCTCAATCTCCACATGGTGCAACTACACAGTAGCTCTTACATCACATGCACCTGATGAAATACTGATTTGTTTTCTTTCTAAGTAGACAGAAAATGTTAGTTAGCTTCTTGAGCTCAAAAAGATGATGAAAATGCTGGTTTTGAGACAGAGCTGATGAACTCATTCACAAGTTCATTCAGGTTTGTCTAAGAAGAAAAAAAGCATGAGAGGAGATGTAAATTGCATTTTCTGTTCTGTTTTGAAGCTGTGTCTTTAGCTTTAAATTGACCTGAATCTTAAAAAAGAGATCTGGATATCTGAAGCTAATAATAATAATAAGGCAGTCAGTTTGTGAGCCTCAACAAAAAAACTCAACCAACCAACCAACCAAACACCAAAACAAGCAAAAAGAACATCTTTGGGTATGATTTCTGATTATTTGGTTACAGCTTTTTCAAAAAAAGGAGAAGTCTTTGATTTGTGCAGCTCCATACATACTGAGTGGCTGAACGTCCAGGGAGCTTATCTCCCAAACTTAAAAGCAGAGGAGGCTGAATTTGGAAAAATAGTTGCTCTCTCAGTTTTTTATTAAAGAGGGAACAAACACAAGGCCAAAGTAGCACGCGAAGTCACACCACAAGTTGGTGACAGAGCTGAACATGTTGCACGTTTGAGTGCCTTGCTCACTGCTCCCTCTCAGCTCTGCAGTAGAGGAAAACACCTGCCTGTGGCTGATAGACTAAGCAGAGCTCCTCTTTGTGCCTGTGCCACACTTTAGTAGAAGTGTGGTATTAAGGCTCATTCCTCGTGCTGTGGTAGCACCCCTCCTCCTCTCAGCCACTGTTCACTGACAATCACTCACGCAAAACTGAGTTTTGTAGTGGTGTTGACTGGTTATGGGGTCTCAGTTCCAGTCAGTGGTTGCAGGGAGGTTAGGGAGGGAATGACTGCACTGTGGTATCCATATGGTGATAGGGGTCTCCATGAAACACCGACTTCAGTTATGGGAAAAACAAGGCTTCTAAAGCTCCAAATGCTCCTTCTGAGACTTGCCATTTTGTGGGATGTTGGTGTAGATTTACACTATGGGGAATGCTTTGCAGTTCCTGGCTGTCTACCTGTGGGAAATATCAGATCCTTGAAACTTCACCCAGATGGTCCACCCAAGCATGGGAACTGATCTAATAAATAAGGGTTAAATATATTACTAGTGGAGTGAGTTGCTGGATAGATTTGGTGGCTGGATACCGGAACTCTCCTTCGACCTCGTGGGTGCCACTTAACTGCTGTGTGCCCATAAAGTGGACATAATTACTCTGTGCTCATAAAATGAGTATCAGAGCTATCTCACAAGGCTAATTAATGTTGCTAAAGTGCTGCAAGGCCCAGAGATAAAAGGGGTCATAGACTATTGGTACTAATCTGACATCTATTTGTTGATAAAGTAACTTTCCTGAGTCACTGGATTCCTGCCCTGTTGTCTAGGATTAGACTGTTTCTTGCTTAATAATTTGCGTGTTTGTAGGTCTGGAGATAGATAGCTCATCAACTACATATCACTACAATTACTGAGTCATCATTTTCTGTAAGGATTCCCTGAAATTACTTCTTTTTAAGTTTGAATTGTCCATGCACTTCATTACCGTTTGGTATGAAAAAGTTTTGGTAAAAGTTTTACTGTGATGAATAATTGGAAGCATAGGACATCTCTTGTGTCTCACCAGCTGACCTAATCAAATGAGTGATGTACAGTCCTAAATGAACTGGATCCAGAGTGCCGTGGATAACCTCTCCTCCCCACTTCCAACAGGCATTTCCAAGCTTCCAGGCAAACCATGCTTGTTACAAATAGGGCTTGATGTGTGTTTAAAGCAGGATGTTGTATGGGTTTAAATACTTCACTGATTCTTGCTGTAATATGCCATGGTCTCAGAGGAAGGTTGCTGCTCACAAATGCCATAAATTTACCTTAATTACCTAGAGATTAAAAAAATTATTCATATTCTTATGGTGATGGTCAGTTGAGAAAGTTTCAGCTTCCTTTGCAGGAATGAGGTTGGCATGTGTAAGAAAGCCTATCATGCTGCATTTCCTTAGCTAGCACCCCATGATTTCCTTTGGAGAAGCTGTGGCTGGGGTAGCCTTAGACTGAAGTCAGATTGTGAAAATATAAAGCATTTTCCTTGAGCTTTTCCCTCACTCTGTGCACAGTTCTGTCTCTGTTGTACATCCCAGCCAGCAGCAGCAGCGAGTCAGTCCGTGCCTGTGTGTGCATGCATGCTCTGTGTGCCTGTGCAAGAGAGGGGGAGCTGTTCAAAGTAGGGGCTGTTTCGGGGTGTTGGATTGCAGTGATCATGGTAGATGGGAGATTATGGTGCTGTGGGAAGATGTGTTCCCATGGCAACTGAAAGCTGTTTTACCCAGAGATGGAGTGGATGCTGAAGTTGTGCCTTTCCTGTGGTCCCTTGCTACAACTTTTTCATCCAGCATTAAGGGCTCATTATATTTGAATCATATTGACCTGGATGAGGGATTTTTCAGCACGAGGCAGCACTGGTTTCTCTTAGCTGTAAAGGTGCTGCAGGAAACCCCATGATGCTTGGTGGGCACAGCAGGTTTTAGCAATAGAACTGTACTGATAGTGCAGCTGTGGGGCCTCCAGGTCTCCCCTGCATGTAACCCTGGGAAGCCTCTGAGAATGAGCTCAGAGTGAGTACAGGGCATCTATCTACTATCTATAGAAAATCTACAGTGTTGTGTCAGAGTAGCATCTGCCTCTGGAGGCTGGGAGCTGATTGCCCCAATGCTCCCCTCTGCATCCAAGGTCTGCAGATTGAAGCCCTCTCGAAGGAGAGTTGTGTACAACCATCCCTTCACAGACCTTACACAGACCTTATATTCCAGGTAGAAAAACCAGAGAAGATGGAGTTGGGGTTAAGCTGCCTCTTTTATATTCAATGACTCGCTATTACAGCTTATTTTAGGGACTTGCTTTAGAAGCCAACCATGTTATGCCTTTTGAATGTGAATCTTGAATTTAAGAGCTATCCCTTTAGGGTGCTGTAATGCTTTCCTTTGTTTAACATTTTTCTTTGCATATATTTTCCCCCCACAAATGTTTTGTGGGGGGAATACATGAGAACAGGGCCCTCTCCAGCCTGTCTTGGGAGGAGTGTCTAAAAGAGAAGTGGAATGGACACTTTTCAAATACTGAAAACTCTTACAAAGTTGTAAAAGTTTTAGTGCAAATTGCTCTCACTTCAAATCTGTCCACCTACCTGAATCTCATCTATTTTATTTTTTTTTGAAAATGCAGAGGAGGAACAAATCTCACTTTGACAAAATTGCTTCATCTTGTTCCTTAAGCACCTGAATAACTCACTATTCTAAAACTCTGCTAGGGAAACATTAAAGCAGAAACAGAAGAAGAAATCAAGGAGCTGACAGTGAGCTGTGCTCCCTTGTGCGTATGCATTTCTGCATAGCCCTGAATTATTGATTAGCTGTTATTTCAGTAATTGATTTTTCTGCATGTTTGCACTGCTCTTAGAGAAACCTGCAAGAATGCAATTGTTAATTTGTATTGTTGAGACAATCGAGCATGTCTTTAATGGCTTTTATGAGGTGATCCTGTCCTATGGCACTGCTGATCTATGGAAATTCACTGCACTGGATTTAGTTTATATTGACATATATGAGTGAAGATGGGCCTTTCATTGCTTTGATACATTTCTCTTCCTCCAAGCAATAACTGTTGTGCATTTAGCAAGACGTTTTTCTGGTGCGTTTCAACACAGAAGCATTATTGTAGTGCCATAGAAAGCTTTTGTCATGGACATGAAATTTCATGCAGCAGTAGGTTTAGCTGAAGTGGCTTTTAAGTCATGTAGCAATTCCCACATAAAAGACAATCTAAAGTATGAAGCATAGGTAGTCACATTGCTTCAAATAATTGCTCTTTGTAATATTTCTGTTAATTTCTGGTAGAGGGAAGGAATTCATTTTGGATATTAATAAGCATCAGATTATCAAAGACAAATTAGTCCATTTCAGAAGAGCACTGAAACATCTACACCGGGTCACAGAAAAGACCTTCCATGACTCAGACCAGAGCTCGGCCCTTCACTTTCTTTTCCCAAAGCATCTGCTGCTGGCCAGTGTAGAGCACCAGCAGCAGCAATATTCTTTCCCAGCTTCTGGCAGCCAGCCATTTGGGTACTGCTTCAGCCAGGGGTTGTATCTGCATCATTGTATTTAATAGCCCATGGTGGACCTTTCTTCCATGAATTTCTCTAATTGCTTTTCTTTTAATCCATTTATGCTTTTGGCTTTCAAAACATCCTGTGGCAATAAGTTCCACAACTTAATTATGTAGTGTATAATAAAAAAAAATAAAATTGGCCCCTCTTGTTTTAAGCAAACTGTCCGACCATTTCATTTGGTGCCCCCTATTTCTTGCATCATGAGAACAGTTGTTCCTGCTCACTGTCTCTGTGCTATTCCTGATGCCAGACCATAATCATATTCTTCTCCACAGTGATCTCTCTTGCAGGCTGCAATGTCCTCATCTGGGTAATCTCTTCTTGTAAAAAAAGCTGTTTTGTATTTCTGCTATTTATGTCTTCCTTCTCTCTTTTTCTAATTATCCCAAATCCATTTCAGAACAGTGCCTATTATTGAAGATGTGGGCAAAATTCAGTTTATATGCAGAGAAATTATGTTCTCGGTTTCTTTTGTAATCATCCCTGACACTGTTTTTCCCTTTTACCATCCCCAAGCATTCAATTTGGTGCTTTTCAGAGAATTCCATGTTATGGTTTCAAGATCTGTCTCCTGAGTAACAAAGGGTAACTTGGATCACAAAACTGTGCATGCATAAACTGTGCAGGTTTTATCCATGTCTAGCCCATTGCATTTACTGACACGGTATTTCCCAGTATCCCAAAGCAGCCTTCTTCCTTCCTGCTGTTTATAGCATTCACCTCTGCCTAATGGATAGAACTGAGCAAATAATGGATGTGAAGATTTTTGCCTCAGTTCTTGACTGCTTCAGTTGAATTGCAATTTCTTCAAATTCAGGTTTTCCCACTGTGTACAAAGCAGCGCCAAGTGATGAGGGGAAATTGAGCCATTTGCTCGAGCAAAGAACCACACTGATCTGTTTGTGCTTTTGCTGGGATCCAGGCTAGCTCTGGAGATCTTACACAGCCCTGCACTGTGCTAGAATGTCTGTACCAGTACAGAAACTGGTCAGAGAGGAAAGCTGTCTCTCAGTAACGCTTTTCTCTCTGAGTGATAAAAATTGCAGTTAACAAAATTAACATTAAAGGTCATGTGGCATATTTAGGGCCAGAGTATGACTGTGTAAATTCATTAAATAAAAAGATGAAAAGTGAATGAAGGCTTCTTCATGCTGTCCCTCGCAAAGGCAAGGCAGGAAATGCCACCTGGGCAGGAAAAGAGGGGTGTGAGCAAAGGACAAAGGGTGCAGCAAGGGACCCTGCTTTCCTCCATCTCCTTCCTTACCTCCTGGTGCAAACACATGACTCGGGTCAAGGTCTGCTTTGTTCTTCAAACCTTTTCTCTCTCCTGTTTCTGTATGAGTGCTAAACCAATGCAAAACTAAATGCGAGGGTAAAAGTCCATTTTACTGGCACTTGACACGCTGAAAGGCACAGTACTTCTGGAAACAGAAAACTCATGTGCTGTGACTGACTGCTTGATGGAAAATGTAAAGCTGAATGGCTTGGTAAAAAATCCAAATAATCTGTTTTCTCTGGAACTCTGTCTTTCCGAGTAGCAAAGCAATAACCAAATTTGGTTCCTCAGAGGCTTGCATGGTCATTAGGTATTTAGTATTGAGTAAATATTAGCTTTCATGGTCTGGTGGATTTGTGGTACTGTGTGTGATTACTGTGTTTTATTAAGAGGCATCTTTAAACATCCGTATGATAAATAACTGCAGCGTTATGTCAACTCGTCTCTGTCATGTGAGTTCAGACACAACAAGAAAGGCAGTATTTCTCTATGTCAAACGCACTTTTTAGATGGTTTTTTCTTCCCCAGAGAAACAAGCAGACTTTTGTTCTCTGCAGCTCTGTATTTATTGTCCTGCTGCTGCTTTACACTAGGGGATGAAAGTGGAAGGAGTGTTTTTAAAATTGTTGTTGCTGTCTATTAATTTTTTTTTTGCACCTGCACCTATTATTATCCAGAAATAGAAGCTATGACTTCTTGGATATGAGTAGAGGGTACAAGAGAGCCATTAGGTGCTGTTGATACAAGGTGACAGCAACTGCAGCTGGCCTTGCTCAGGAACCAAAACTAAAACTGCTGAATGCATAACTAGACCTGAGATAAGTCACAAAGGAAAGCAGGGAAAAAGTCAGTTAATAAATACAGTAGATGCAATATCTGGCAGAGAACCTTCCCTTTTACATACAACCCCCCTCCCCCCCATCATTCCCAGAGTATCCACTGAAGATAAATTTAGAATCCCTGAATATATTTATTGCCTGATTTTTGCGTGTGTAAGTTGATACAGAGGAAAAATGGGAATGCTTCCATTTCCAGGTTTTGGACTGCCGGAGGAGGAAAGGAGGGGCATGGTTAGGCATAACTGCACATGAGAACCAAAACAGTTTGCTGAACCCGAGAGTCTTTCAATAGCAAATGAGCCAGCTACTCCTTTGTGGATATAGCTTGTATTGATCTCATTAATGGACCTCTAACAATGAAACTTCCCAGCTGCAGATGGCTTACAGACAAGTGGAGAATACACAAAAGAGATTTACCTTGTTGACTAGATTCCATTATATTCTAATGTATTACTATATATAAATACAGATGGATTTTTTTTTTTAATTCTGTAACCCTTGAACAACTAAACTGGACCTGACAAACTGGTAGAGGAAATTATTTCTCTCAGAATGCTCTTGTTAGATTACTTTTGAATCATGAAAATTTTACAATAAAGATGAGAAACTTTCAAAATCTACATTTATGAGGAATGGCACTGTTAACTTTTATTTCAGTCTCATAAATATTCAGCATAGTGTTTCAGTAACATAATAATGAGAAATGGAAAAGCATATGTTGAGAACAACTACAAGGAAAAAAAAGCAGCATCAGTTTGTACTTCAACAGGTCTATATATAGAAAATGAGTCATTGCACCCACCTCTGAAAAGGAATGTGGCCACTTACTAGAAGAGTATTGCACCACTGTGTGATAGTTCAGGGCAGGTAACAATATAAATGTATCCCAGGCCACAGCTACAGTTTGCTGGCAAAGAGGGGTCCTCCTGTCCCATGCCTGCTCTGATAAGGAAAGTTTGCCCTCTGCCAACAGCGCATGAGCTGCAAACTTCTGCAGAGGTTTCCTTTCCATTGCCCTGCAAGATCAAAAGCCTCCCAATCTAAAGCTCAAAGTAGATATGCATTTCTTAAAACAAAAAACAGAAGATGAAAGAAATTCTTCAGCTTTTGTTGACTGCTTTGTCTCTGATTGCTAGGCCAAGATTTAATTTTGCATGCTGTACTGACTGCCACGTATTTTCTTTGAGTCGAAGTAAATTAGAAAGTAGAGAAAAACGTTGCCATTACAAACAGGTCAGATTTGCACCCAATCATGCTTATGGAACCATTGAGCACATTTTAATATCTGCTTTTCTGGTCACAACTCTTAGTTGTTTTCCTCAGATTAGGAAGAAGATTGATAGCATCAGAGTTAATGAGTGGATATGCTCTCCTGAATTTCATATGGGAGAAGGTCCTTAAGAAAGACTACAGGCCATCCCTCAGCTGTGAAGAAAGCTGTATTGGACCCAAAGATGATCAGCTGCTGCTCTGGGTCCTCCCACTTTCACATGTTCCTGTGTATATTGTAATTCAACAAACACAGAAAATCATCACCAGGGCAGCACTGTGGGGCATCGAGGGGAAAGTTAACGGGATGAAATGTGGCTGTGTTATGGTGTGAGAGTGAGCGATGGTCGATTACTTCAATCCCAGACATGGATTTGTAAGGAAGATTTCTGCCCAAGTGAATTATGTGAAATTATTCACAAAGCTGACAGTTATTAGTAGCAGATCTAATTGGAACATCATGGGAGTACTGGAGATTTTTGCAGAAGAGGCTGAGTGGTTTTGTCAGTTGTATGCATGCTGGTAAAATTGCTGACAGTTTAGGGATCCGAGACTGCATATGCTCAAACAGCAAATGAAGCCCTGCTAGCGTGGCTGTGTTTCTGTGAACAGTTTGTGAATGCCTGGAGCTTCATCCTGTCTTACTGGTGAGGGTTTTTCTAGTAAATTTATGTACTACTAGAAGCAAATCAGCATTGTGCCATGTGTTTAGTCCTGTCTGGAGTACAGGTGCACAGCGCCAGTGATTGGGGCTCACCTGGATACTGGGGATTTTCCTGTTACTTCTTAATGCCAAGGGTGGACAATTGTGAGGAGGAGGCGACCTTGAGGAGGGGGACTGTGGAGGGCTGGGGAAAGTGAAGCTGGAAAGCCCCTCTGTGCCTTCTGGATCGCGGGGTACTGATGGGCTTTGTTCTGAATTTCATTTTTAAAAAGGGAAAGTGTGTTATTTATACTGGGGAAAAAACCCAACCCCGACTGGAGAGAACACTGAGGGTTTAGGGTCTGAAGGAATGTGATTTTTGTACCTCAGGAAGGGCCTGGTTAACTTCCCTCATTGTGTCTGCTCATTTTCTGTCTGAAGTTTGGTCTCCTGTGGGCCACAAACCCCTCTGGTTTGGGCCAGGCCAAGGGGCATGCAGTCCCCACAGTGCTGGTGAGGGGGACCTTCAAACCATAGCCCTGGTGTGGGATGGGGGCAGGAAGCAGGCCAGCTCCTGGAGCTCTTCCTCATAACCCATGCTCTCGTTCCAGCAGATCTTAGAAACAACCTTTGACAGGCTTTTCTGTTTCTATTTGGGATTTTCAGCCTGATTTTCCAAGCAAATAAGGCTGTGTGATCACACTGTCTATGAATTCACCTCATTCCCTCACCAGGATAGGTTTAAACCAGCTTGCTGGTTTTCTACCATGTTTGACAATGCAGAAGATGTCTCAAAAATTACTGAGGCTCCTAGAAATTGCATAAAATAGCATCTGGGGAGAGGGAGGCAACCCAAATTCATGCTCTGCTGAGGGTAAGGCAGGCAAAACTTTAGACCAGAAGCAGCAGTTGGCTGCTCAGTGTGAAAGGGGTGGTGGTCTAGTGGCCATTGCTGTGAACCAGCCCTGGACAGCCCTTCCTTGTCAGGGGGCAGGGAAATGGAGTACCACAGTAAGAGCAGAAAACATGTAGGATGTGTAAATGAACCCCTCCTTGTGTACTGAACTTTGGCTGTCTCCCCTCCTTCTTCAGCTGACATGCTCAATATCTGCACTCACTTGTGCTTTCCTTTTACGCAGAGCTTTTAAGGAGTTGAGTTTCCTGAAAAATCAGGCTTTGGCACTTCAGTCACATGAGGCATGGCCTCATGAGGGAAGGAGATGGTGGACAGTGGGATTTAGAATCTTGCTCAGCCACCTCAGGGCCTCTCCAGCCACAGTTTAATTCACATAACCAGAGCCTTTGAGGCAGGAAATGCATTAGAATGATGGAAAAGGCCACAATCCCAGCCAGCCTGTAACCAGCCTCCTCGTTCAGGAGATAAAAATTCTCCTTGGTGCAGTGAGGTCCCTGTGTCACCTCACTGCCCTGTTCCCTGCTGGCAGTAGGGTAAGGGCATGGCCGTAACCCAGGGGCACAAGCCAACTTGTGCCGAGCATTGGAGGAGCATGCCAGTATCCTTGCTCTTAACCTGTTCCCATGACATCTACTAGAAGATAAAGTGTTTTTCCCAGGGACATGAGACAGTCCTGTAAAAGCCCTGTTTGCCGCACAACTTCCAGTGGAGCCAGACCATCAACCTCTCCTGCGCATTCCTGGAAAGCTGAAAGCAAAATTGTCAGTTGTTGTGTCGCTTGTGGCTCCCTTGGCACTGTGAGAGTTTGTCCCTGTCAGTCTACGTGCAGATGCATCCTCTGGGGGAGGGTGGATGTGTCCTGGCAAGGCTGCGGAGACACAGAAGGGGGATACGGTTATGGGGTGGGACCCTGGGTTTCTCTGGGCTCCGGGCAGCCTGCTCGGAGCGCTGCGAAGCCGCTTTGGCGCGGATGTTTCTCCAGAAGTGGCGCTGCCTTGCGCCGCGTGAGGGACGTGGGACTTCTTGTGTCGCTGTGGGGAAGAACCCTGACAGCCTGAGGGCGGGTGTCGTGACTTCCAGAAGAGGGGGCAGGAGGGGGAAGCCAGGTTTGTAGGAGGTGCTTTCCAACTGCCAGTTTCAGAAACTTTCAGCAGCTGTTTTCCACCAAATTCTCCCCAAATTGCAGACATGGCAATTGTTTGAGACCAGAGGAATCTAGGGCCATCCACGAGCAGTGCTGATAGCAAAACCCACTTTTTCAAAGTTAAGAAAACACTCCTCTAATGCATTGCTGTTTACCATGTGAGCCAGAGAGGAATGTCTCTTCTTCAGCTTAAGTTTGTCTTTTTGCAAAAAGAAGTGATGTCTCGTGAATGAAGTGCATCACTGAAAATATTTTCATCTAGATTTTGTTTGTAGCCTCCCTTCTAATTTTTTTCCCTGATCTGGGGGAATGTACAGAAAGCTTTCAGAAGCAATAATTTATTTTTGAAACAAAAAGTAAAATAATTGTTAACACAGAATCTTTACAACTAGTGAGCATATGCATCTCCCAGTGGTGTTGCTTGAAAGTTAAGTTCTGGCACTCAAAGCTGACAGATTTGGGGAAACGATGTTGAATTCTTCACTGGGGTGCGCTATTTTTATATGCAGCTGAAAAACAGGATTTATATTGAACTAAACTTTTTAGGACTTCTCTGATATTAGACATGTGTAAACTGCTTGGAAGCCATTTGATGACAAAGCATTCATAAAAATTGTGTTATAAATTCAGCTTTTTCAGAGACATTGATTGATCATAGAGTAAATCTGGCTTTGGGTGTTCTAATGCTCTAGTATCAAAACCACCACGGTGATGGTGATGTGATGCTTATACCATGTGCTGCTTATTCAAGGAAAGGTGACATGGACTAGTTTTGCCCTGGCAGACTTTCTAGAGTAACTGCTGGCAGATGGCCTCAGTGGATCCCACTATGACATTTGTGGAGTCCAAGCCTAAGGTGTAGAAAATAATTTCCAGCTTCCCCTCCTGAGCCATTCTTATTAGCACAGATTTTAGACTATGGAATGGCCTGAAAGTGTTGATTGTAGGGTGTCGTTCCTCACTGGATGGAGCTGCATTTCTTTGTTAGGGCTCCTTTCTTTAATGTTAATTTCCCTCCAGAGTATCTGCAGTTCAATTTTGTTTATTGTGTGGGAATTGTGGAAATTTTCCAGTCAAAGGAACTATAGTGTGAGGGCACTTCTTCAAGACAATATTTTACTACAGGTAATGTAAAGGTATAGGTGGGTAGGAGCCACTGAACTGGGCTTCTTGTTGAGTTTTGTTTCTCTCCTTTGACAGGTGTTCAGTTTGCTGCTTGGATAAATTTAATTTTTATTATGCTGTTTTATAAGGTACATGCTTATAATTCCTGATTTTCCTTTTAACCAACCCACAAGCTGAAGAGCTTCCCCAGAAAGCTTTCCTAAGTATTTGTATTTCAGGACAACTATAGGAATATGTAGAGCTGCTGATGGCAATGGAAATACACTGAGAGTCTGTTATGTTTGTTATAACTGTAGAATTGTGTAGTAAAAATCCAGGGATGTAGCTTAAGTGATCCAAAATAAGAAGCAGATCTCAAGCCAGCCTGTAATTCAGGGATTTTTTCAGTTCATTGTGTTTCACAGCAAGAATAGTCTGAAGAAAAGGAACATAAAGCAGGTTTACTCATAGCTTGATGTTCTATCTGCATACAATTTAAACATGTTAAACTTTGCACACAGCCTGTATTCACCATGCTGGGTTGTAGCTGTGTGGCTTCATAGAAGAGTATTTACAATACATGGTTAGCATTAAGCTTACCAAAGCCTCAGTCATCTGGAATGTGTTCTTCTTTCAACAAAAGCAATACTGAAGTTAAATTTCCCAAAATATTTTTGTTTCTATGCCTTACTAATTTCACAAGCAGCAAACTATTGGAGGGCTGCTTTTAATTGCTCGCTTAAAATACTTTTGTATCAGCCTCCCAGTCTGGAGTGACATTTTTATCTTGGGAAGGGAAAGAAAGGTTCATTTCTGAGTTCATTCACCAAAGAGTATGTCAGTAAATTTTGTTGTCCAGCAGATAATAATAAGCAGCATATCTTTGCTAAGAGAGCCTTTCTGCTCAGTTGTTCTAAACACCACCCCAACAGCACAGAAACTTCTGCTTGCAATCATTGTACAAATTTTCTTCTTCACACCAGTGATGTCACTTCAGCGATGCTCAGGCAAAGGAAATATTTCCCCAGCTCCAGTAGTTGATTAAATGCAAGGGTCTGTGAGCTGCTGACAGCTTAGAGGAAGAGAGCTTTGGTCCAGTCCATGTCTAATATGGGTCACACACTTTATCCCTCATTGCAAGCAGGACTTTGCTTGGTTTTCAGGTGAAGTAGTTAACGTTCCAAGATGTGTCATTGTCATCAAGAGCACCGAATAGTATTCAGGAGAGTTGATCTAGCTGTGAAGGCTGCTTTCTCAGCCTAAAGAGCCAAGTAGGAGGCTTTTCTGGGAGCAGTTCAGAGCACCTACAGCACAGCTTCAGGTTTGAATCACTGTCCAAAAAAAGCATATTCTTCTGAATCCTTTTGCAAAGTCATTTCAGCTTGTCTAAAAGAACCAGAAGTTGTGAGACTAGCAGCAACTGGGAGGTGAGCATTGCTTTTTGCTGCTTTTTTCTTTTATTTTCCCCCTCCCTCCCAATATCACCTCAGGTTTGTTCCTGAAGGTTTGGGAATCACAGAAATTTCACCTACCCCTGGAAGGGTCTTCAAGAAACTACACAGCTTCATTTTTCATGACTCGCTCCCTTTTTCTGTGGCACAGCTGAATATCCCAAGATGTTCCTGAAGGCTGTTTTTTTTATTCGTAAGCATTTTTAGTGAATGCAGTTCAACAAGTATACTTGGGACATGTTCCCATTCTTAACTGTCCATATTTAGGGAAAAATTCCCTAGACTCTGACCTTAATAAACCTTCTCTTCTGCAAGTAGAGCCAGCTGCTTGTCTTTTACTCTGTAAATGTGATGAACAATTAATTACTCTCTTCTTTAAATATCGCTAAAATATATTAAGAGTTACTGTACTCCTCTCACATTCCTTCTTCTTAAACTAATCCAGATCTTTCACCCTCTCCTTCTAATCATTCCCCAAAGCCTTAATTTTCTAGAGAGAATTGCAACATTTCACTTTCCCACTTTGCTGAGTGCTTAATGTTAACATGAGATTCCTGAAGATGATTGGCAATGGTTCACAGGTTTGTGTTTTTCTGATTAAATTCAGTACTGGATTTCACCAGAACTGCAGGCTTGACTGCATTTACCCTGTCTTACATTTTTGAGCTGCTTCCTTCCTTATTCTAGTTTGTGTTTTTGGCTGATTTTTAGAATAGTGTGAAGTTTCTGGTGATAGCTAAGTTCTTTTTGTAAAGACATGGAGCAATGAAAGCATGGATTACTTTAGTCTTTCTCAATCATTGATTCCTTCCTTCTGATATATTTATAGAATATTCTCTTTTCATCTTTCATGTCCCTCAGCACATGTATTGCTCTTGTGATGAAGGTTCTGATTTTGGGGCAAGAGAAGTTTGCAGTTATTTCACATTCATTCTTAGCCACAAGAAGTTGTTTCTGTGTTGGATTTTCAAAACTTGCGAATCTGAGTAGCTAATACCTTCCTGTCTACTGTCCTGCTTCTATCCTTTCATTCTGGCAGCTTTTCAGTGTTTTCTTTTTGAAGCTAGTTCCTTGAATTTACTGAAGCCTTTTTATGTCCCATCATCCTCATTCTGTTGCTTTTATTGTTTGTCCATACCCTCAGAGGATAACATCGGTTTCAGTCACCTTTCCCTTCTGAACCCTGAGAAGGTTCTTCCCCGTAATCCAGAACTACATCAAAAACACCTCTATTGTAACTTCCTGCAGCTTTGAAAAAAGAGTTAGTCCCAATATGTGTGAGTCTACTTTAAATAAAGTGTCAGGCATTTGAGATTCATATTATTTAAATGTAGATACTAAAAACTGTAGATCCCTAAAACCTTGGTGCAATCTTCTGGGTGGTCATCTAGACAGTGGTAAGTAACAGGTACCAGTAGGGCAGTTTTGTTGGAGATGGGATAGTCCAAGGACAGGGAAAGAAGAAGTGAAGAAAACACCTTATGTGTCTTAAAGCTGCTTTTTCACCTATGTCAGTTCAACAAAACATATTCCCTCAATTTACAAGCCTTGCATTATCTTAGAGGATGGACTTACTTCATCCCACCTCAGTAGAAACCTGTTGTTTCTGGATAGGTGGTGAGGAGCGGAAGGTGTGGATGTGCCCACTGATGCTGTGTTGTAGCCCTGCCACACCTGAGAAGAAAATTCCTAGCAGCCATCATAGCCTATTCCATTTGTGGAATTGTTTAAAGCAAAATATCTGTTCATATAAACCACCAGAGGGAAAATCTGGACAAAGCAGCTTCTGCCACTGTCCAGACTAGGAAAATGGCCAGTGTTTACCAACTGCTTTAGCTAAACTGTTTACCTAAAGTGCGAGCTAAGTGGTATTTAAAACATTAGCTAACACCTTTCCTGAACATGCCTCATCTGGTTTGTTTAGACAAGGCTGGCCAATATCTCCTGTCATTGGGAACGATTAGTCACAACCCAGAAAAACTGTTTGTCGTGGATTTCTCTTGGGTTTGAGAGTGTGGAGACACAAACCTCAGCCCCAGGAACTGGTGGATGGTGCTTGCAGTTACACTCTTAGTCTTTCCATGCCAGTTGTGTGGGTTTTGCTTAAGTACAAATAGTGTTTTTTCATTGCTGGTTTGCAGCTGATCTGAAGGGAAAACATGAAAAGAGTGAAGTGCTCACAAACCTTTGGAAAGGCACCATTAGCAAGTGACTTATTTGCAGTGACGGTTCTTCCAAGTCAGTGTCAGAAGTTGACTGAAATTTTCTCAAGTCAGAATCTGCACGCAGTGGAGAACTCACCAGCTTTTAGTCAACTCTTGCAGGACTTAAACTTTTAGTAGGCAACAGAAATGTAAATTTCAGTAGGAATGGGGAAAGTGGGAATGTTGTTTCCCAGGCCTCTACCTTCCCAATGTACATGGATGTGGATGTGTTTGTGCACTGTTGATGAGAATGTTTGAATGATTTGCTGAACATCCCAAGTCATGCCAAATCCAAATGCCTCTCCCTAAATTTTCCCTGCAGCTGCCTCAGTAGGACTATGCCTCCTTTTCATCCATCTTTCAGTAGGTGTATTGTGCAAGAGCATGTAAGTATCTGTGCTGAGAGGGCAGCTCAAACTGCGCACATGGTACTGTTTAGGCAACTCAGACAGATGGTTCGAGTGTAGTTACAATGAAAACAATTCCTTCAGCATGGGTGGGGGAATGTTTCATGAGTCTTTGGCTGTGTGGAAGCTCTAGCAGGATCTGAGCCGGGGTGCAGAGTAATTCCTCAGCTCAGGGCTTTTGCTGGCAGAAAATTGCTTCATGCCATTCCAAGTAGCTTGAGTCCTATAATAGTTTTCACTTTAGCAAAGGTGCAGCATGAAGGGGTAATGCTAGTTCAGCTGCTTTTTGTTCTGATCCTTCTTATTGTTTGGCTTCCAAGAAGCATTTTTATTTACGCTTCTGCAAAAGAAAACCTAAAACAATAGTGGGATTGATTTTTAAGGGCTTCACATTTTCTGTTAGTCATTTACACTGCTGCAAAACACTTCCCACTGTGCCAGACCCATCTTCTGCATTCTCATTCCCTCATGCACAGGTGAGGTGGTTGGAGAAGACAGAGGAGTAACCAAGAACCCCTTTTGGAAATAAGAACCAGTGGCAAATCTTACCAAATCAGACTCCCCACATGCAGTGGAATGTGTGTTCCATTCATCCATCCATCCATCCATCCATCCATCCATCCATCCATCCATCCATCCATCCATCCATCCATCCCTGCCTGGCTCATTCCCTTGCACTGATTCATTTTTCACCATTTGGCTGCATTCCTTTTAAAACAAGGACTTGGCAAGGTGGAAAAAAACTGGGGTGAGAGGAAGTTGAAGAAGGCGCACACAGGGCAGTAATTGCAGTAAATCTGTGCTCAGCCTTTTACTTGAGAACCATCCTCGCCATTTGTCTCCCTCTGGCAGGGCGCCTAGGCTGCTGAATCCTGCTCTGCAGACACTCCCCCCACACTCCTCCAGCGTGCAGAACCCCTCCTCGCCTTCCTGTCCTTGGCCATGCAGGAGCACCATTTCCCTGTCCCCCCAGCTGCTTTTTGCTGGAGCTCTCGGGTGACTCCGATGCAGAAATATGCGTGACAGGACCTTGCTCGGTGGAGCAGCTGTTGCTAGGGACGGATGTGACATTTAGTGCTAGTACAAAGGGTCAATTAGATAAGGGCCCTAAAGATAATTTCTGTAATATGGGCCTGGTGATTTGGAGTGGGGGAGACAGCAGTAAGAATTATGCAGCTACTAGTAATCTGGGTTGGTTTGGGTTTTTCTAACCTTGCCCCCAAGAGATCACGATTTCAAGCTGACAGGTGTTACCACCTTCAGATATTAAAGACATGCTTAATCTCTATGGAGACATTTGCTTCACCTAATGAAATGAGCTGCAGCAATCAATTTTATTCTGCACCTATTGATCATGTCTGTTTTAGGGAGACAAATACAAGACAACCTTAATTAAGAGGATCTATCTCTTCCTTTAACAGTGCTTTCCAGCAGGAAGCTTTCACATCTCATGTTGTACTTTTTGATAGAAAGTATCTCTTCTATTTGTATCAAGATGGAATGAAAACCAAAAGCTTGCATTTCTATCTCCTCCACTGATTTTAAAGGAAAAAAGTAGTTTGTATTTTTTAAGTGCCTAATTCAATTTATTTACATTTATTGTACCACAGGAATTTGAAAATCAATAACTCTGGCTGCCAGGTGCACTCTTTATTTATATATATTTTTAAGATTGTGAATGCGGATGACATCTGTCTCTTCTAAATTGAGTGGCTTCATTGTAAATAAATAAAAAGCATAGAACTATTTTTTCTTTAGCATTTACATTTGAGTATATTCTCCCTTAGATTCTTTCCTTGTCTTCCTGGCCATATTTCACATACAACACATGCTGTTTGCAAACTAGTTTGCCTTTAGCTTAGTCCTCAAAGAGAGGAGCTCCAAGGAATCTAATGGGTATTGTGAGTGCTGTGGAGGGAAGTCTGACTCAACAGCTGCCCTATATATTAAATAAGACACTGGTGCCACCTATGTAGAACATGGTCCTTCTGTGTCTGAGATCTAAATGTCACTTAAAATACTGTGCTGAGGTTTCTGAGAGAGTTGGTTCTGGACATAGATTCTAGAAAGCGCTTGCAGTCAAATCTGTGAAGTGTTTGTGGCTGGTATCTGGCACTGTTGTGTGGAGCTGGCTTGTTCAGCTGACACTGCAAGCAGTTTTTTGCAGGAAGGAGGGAAAAGATGGTAGTGTGATGGCTTTGTAGCAGGAACAGTGTTCTGCATCATTTCCCTGCCAGAGCAAAGCGCTCCTGAGTGGAGGAATGTTTTCTCTGCTCAAAAGACAGCTCTGGAAAATGCACACAGGAATTATATTCAAGGAAATATTTGCTTTTGTTAGGGCAGTAGCATAAAAGTAGTTAAGCAGTGGCATTAGATAGCTCATGGTAACTAATCACAGCAGCGTGGCTCAGTATCGAGCAATGAACGTACCAAACTCTATCAGCAGGGAGCGATTGCAGCGCTCGGTATGTGCTGTGTTTCTCACCATCCCAGAGCACGTGTCATCCTCCTCAGGAGTGAGGCTATTCCATTGCACAGCACGATAAATTTGGGCACAGTGAAGTGCCTGAGCAAAGTGCTGTATAGCGAAACTGGGAAAGCTACAAGAGGAACTTTGCCCTTCATCCCCTGAACCTCCAGGTGTAAAACAAGGATCACTTTGTAGTCTTGTCTGGTAGCTCAGCATTAATAGGGTTTCCTGATTGCCTTGTTTCAAACTGCTTTACGCTGAGTGCAGCATAGAAACCTCTGGCACTTGGGGCAGAATATCAGTAGGGTTAATTGGTCCTGACTTTGTTAGGGATGCTGAAGCTGTAGCAGTCACTCCGTGCCTTTGAAGTCTCTTGGATCCAATAAATCTCTGTGTGGGTGGTGTTAATCCCAGAATGGTTTTGTAATAGCAGCGCTTTCACCCAAGTTCTTTCAGTTGAAAACTCCTCTTTGTGCCTCAGCCCACCTTGTCCCATCCTGCAGAGAACATTTGGTCTCATTGTGAAATTTCTTCAGTTCTTTTAGAGTTTTGCTGCAGGTACTTCTCAGGTCAGTGTCAAAAAGATTATTTTACTTCTGAACTCAAGTTAGCCAAAGTAGTTTCCTTTTATGGGAAAGCTATGTATGGCTGCTGGGGGAAAATGGGAGTTTAGCAAGTTGCTCTAAACAAAGGGAATAATTTGATTCTTCAGTCTTTTAATCCCCACATTTGTGAAGCTGGTAGCTCTGTTTCTAGAGAATAGTGCTTGAAATAAGTACATGTAAAAAGTGTCTACTCAAAGCAGTAATTAAAGTGTTTTAACTGAATTGACACTGAGAACTTCTCTGTGAACAATGATGGACTTACATAAGCTCATCTTTATTTACATAAAGTTCAATAAAATAAGCTATTTCAATCTATGGATATTTTCTTCCTACTCCTTTCTAGGACATAAATTTGATTTCATTTGACTTTCTTAGACATTTTTTGCCCCTATAAGGAAGTTCAGCATCTCACAGCAGTATGCTTTGCTTTGTTTTAGTTCTCTGTTGGGTCTCTGAGTGAAGTTTGGTGTTCTTTAGATGCTGCTCAAGAATTCAACACTCTGTTTTGTTTATTTGTAGGAAAATAGTTATTGCTGGACATCTGCTGCTTGTGGTATTTCATGCTAGAGTTAATGCTGTTGCACTGCTCAGCCTGAATTAGTAATAAGTGCAGTTTGACTTACGTGACTTTGAGAGATGGGACTTATCCAGGGCCTTACTGAGAGTGGGATGAAACATTATGTGAAGATGGATTTCTAAGCCCTGCGATGATGGATATTGTGCAGCCAGCATGAAACCACCGCACTTCAGAGCTCTAGTCTTTCTTATTGTTATTTTCCTACTCAGACACTTGCCTCTCACAAAAAACAAACTTTAATGATTCATTAATTTAATGATTCAGCCAGCCCCCATTGGTTCAATTTAGCCTGCACAGACTAAAGGGTCGTTCTGTTGGTCTCGGACAGACAGACTGCGGAGCAATGAGCTCTCCAGGATGATTAGCTTGAGAGAAGGGGACTCTCCAGGGTTTTTCTAATGAGCTGAGAGCTCTTTCAGGGGCCTGCTGGTAAGATAGGAGTGCCTTGTGCTTTTCTGTCTCCTTCCTCTGTCTTGCTGCTCATCATTGCAATACTAGTAAACCAAACAGAAAAGCCATGATTCATATGCAAAAGCTTTAGCACAATGTATTTTACAGCTGAAGACAGTGTTTTGTGTCCTTTGAGAAACTGATGCTTAAATAGTTTTCTGTCTGGCACTTTTCTGTTTTAAAGCTTGTCAGTCATACTAGTATTTAATGACTTCTCAAAGGCTAGTTACCATCTACAGGACTTTGTGGGGTGTTTCTTTTGACCCAAGTAGCTTTTTTCCAACTTTTACAGCGGATAGGGTTTCTTTCTCTTTGAGCTCATTTAAATATGGGACCAATTTATCCAACAGCAGATTGAAAAATGGGAATTCTGGCACATGTGGAATATTTATTCTTAAAATTGTGTAATTGGAAATGTTAGACCTGTTTAAGTACCAGGTTGCATTCAACCCACCCAAATTCCACTGGAATTTCCCTCAGAGATGGTGCTCTTCAATTCCTCGTCTCTGCTGTCACGTGTGTGGTTGAGCTGCCTCAGCCTTTTCCTGCAGGTTCATCCAATGGCACCAAGCTGAGTGTGTGTGATGCCTTTCAGAGAGCCGCAATTCCTGTACTGCTGTCTCTGTAAAGCCTGTGGGATTAAGGCACTCTGCTGTTGTGAAATGTTTTCTTGGTTTTATTACTGCAGCGATAACATCTCATGTTGCTTTTTCAGTGGCAGTATTGCACCCAAGAGGGCAACGGTTCGTGCATTAGGACTACTACAAATTAACACTACTTTTCCCTTTCTCTTTAAAGTAAGGAAGTAGCATCCCTTTTTAATAAACAGATGAATTTGAGGCAGAGTTAAAATTCGTTTCGAAAGGCAGTCAGAAAAGCTATTGCTGTGAGGTTTTAAGAACTCAACCCAGAAGGCAGTTTGTCATTGTGCATGCCACAGGACGGAAACGCTCTTTTTAAATTAATGAGGCTAGTTAAAATAATACGCACCCATACACAGCCTTAGGTATCAAGGGCTCGCTGCTAATGCCAGCAAGGTAACATTTGCTTACTACATGGAGGCAACAGGCTTAGCTTTCAAAGACCCTTTTCATCTCAAGGTGTGGGAATCTGCTGTGTGCTAGAAATGGAGGGGGAAAGACTTTTTCTCCTTACGTAGAATCTTTCTATATTTCACCTGCATTGCACAGCACAAGTCAATGGGAAATTTATGGGAAGAGTGTGTTTTGAATGCAGCTGAGTATCCCACATTGAAATAAGTGGTGAGGATTTAATAATTTTGAGGTTGGTGGCCAAACATGTTATAACACCACTTAGTATGCAGTCACAAAGTAGAATTGACTAAGTCATTCTACATGTTAACTGTGCTTACAATGGAAATGTTATTACAACTTCAGCGTCTTAAGTTTCTGTTTAATGGCTAAATAATATGAGCAACATTTGATTATTGTAATGTTGCATTGATTTTAAACCACAGGTGCACTCAGATGGTAATGATTCCGTTTTCTTTTTAGGAAACTTAGCAGAAAGACTTTCTTCTTTGAGGAAAAATACCAGTTAGTGGGCATTTTCAGGGCATCTCCATGGCACTGTTTCTGAAAACAAAGCGTAGGAAGGAGCATATGGTATTACATCTGCAGAGTGTTTGACAGTAACCAGCAGCGGGTGTTTCAGAGGTCAATTTACAGAACTCAGAGGAAAGCAGTTACTCTGCCCAAGGAAGCTGCTCCTCTGAAAGCCAAGAGCTTTGAGGTTTACATAAACTCTAAAGCGTTAGACACGTAACTCCTTCACCACTTGCCATTTCTGAACTTCATTTCTGGACACCTCTATGAGCAACTGTCCAGAGATGGGTCCAGTTTTTCCTCGAACCTTGATCAGACTTTGGCTTCATTAGAATCATTAATGTTTTTCAAGCTTTACTAAGGACCCGGTAAACTTTTGAATAACCCACTGGACTTTAGTTATGAAAGACAGTAAAGGGTTCTGATGTTCATTCTGCTGAAGTTTTGAGACAGTACATTCTTCTGTCAGTCACTTCCTGACTTCAGGTATGCAGTCACAGTCTCCCATGTCATTTTGTGAGAAAACCTTCTCCTCCCATGCCCTTGATTGTTGTTGTTTGTTTGTAAATCCTGAAAAGTTCTCTTTACTTTTTTTAATGGAGGGGATATTTTGGCACAAAGTTTTCTAGATGAGAGTGAACCACTGGTTTATCCAAGTCTTCCCTACAACTTTATGGAAGGGGAACACTTATCACTTGGAAGATGGATGGATTTCCTTTTCCATAGCTCTGTCCTTAAGCCCTGCTGATATAAAATTCTCATTTTAGATATTCAGTGATTAAGTATGAAAATCTCAGTGAAGCGGAGTCACATCAGAACCCAAATTGCAATACTGAGATTGCTTTAATCAGATAAATGACTTCTGTCCTATAAAGACTTCAGTGTCTGAAGAGATTAAATTGTAGCAGTGAACGAAACCAGTATTGAAAATGATGTGATTAGGAAGATGAGCAAGTTTTTTCATTATAATGTGAAACTGGCACATGAAAACCAGCCTGAACGTTTAAACTAATAGAGTGATTCTTACTTTGCATGTGTTTTATTGTTTCACATTCGTTATGTTTGTGTCATTGACTTTTGCAGTAACTCCATAATACAAGCAAATTGTCACCAATAAAGCAGATGGAATGAAATTCCTTTTATATAATGTAATTAAGAAAATAAGCACATTGCAGGAAGAAGCTAGTACGTTGCTCTCTCTCTCATCCAGCAGGAACTCATCATCCATGCCAACCTCTTTCGGCAAAGCATGAGGGTGCTTTTTCTCTTCTTAAGCAAAAGATTATTCTGTTTGGTTTTTCTTTTGATTTTGTATTAAAAAGTCTTATATAGATGATGATGCTCATAATTACTGCTATCTCATTGAAATGGGTGAGAGTTTTGGCCTCACTGGGAACACTGCTGAATCCCTTAGTTATACAAGCAAGAGTGCATTTTCCTCTTAATTAGAAAATAAGTGTTTCTAATAAATAAAATAATTTGAGTATTTATTCGATGTTTCATTCTCCTAGCATAAGCCAACTGAGATGTATAATCCTTAGACATGTTAATTGACACACTGTATTTGTTAAGAAACCGTGCCATTTAAAAAGTCAGGCTCGTAACACAATAATTAAAAAAAGCAAGATGGGAGGCTTAAGTGTCATTTTTGACCTGTCTAAATTATTATGTAGCATCTCTGGAGTTTGAGATTTCCCAGCTTCCCTAGGCAATCTGTTTCACTGCTTAATTATCTTCACATTTAGAAAGTTGTTTGTTCCTTAAAAAACATAGAAGAAAGCTAATGATGAT
The DNA here is from genome assembly GCA_013400235.1 of Oriolus oriolus. Taxonomy (NCBI): domain Eukaryota; kingdom Metazoa; phylum Chordata; class Aves; order Passeriformes; family Corvidae; genus Oriolus; species Oriolus oriolus. Next base: position 974,269 of record VXBT01003828.1, read on the forward strand.
AATCTGCTTTTTTTTTTCTTTTTTTTTACTTTTTTGCTGTTAAGTTCTTGTCCTGGCTAACAGTGAAGAACATGAAGAACAGAACAGATGATTTTCCTTTTTTTTCCAGTACTCTTTCATATATTATCATGTCAGTCTTGCAATTGCTCCACTTCTTACAGTATTGCTTTAATCATCTTAGTTCTCCTGTTGGAGCAGAAAAGCAGCATTGCTGTCTGTGTCATGCAGACCAGGTTCCTGTTTATATACCAGTACCGGAGTTTCTGTTGGTTTTTTTTAATATTTGACTTAATTTCATATCATGTGCTGAAATATATGTCAACTGCATCATGTAGTTTTGCTTATAAAAAAGAAATGAAGATGTTGGATTATAATATATAACGGGGGAATGAATATTTTTGCAATCTAAATGCTGTTTTCTAACATTACCGATTTGCTGTAGTTCTTATAGGGACCATTGGTAAAAATTCACCTTCTCTATTTCACAGAATCCCAGACTGGGTAAGGTTTGAAGAGACAGCTGGAGGTCATCTAATCCAACCTCCCTGCTCAAGCAGGGTCCTCTGGAGCACATTACTCTGGATGGTATCCAGATGGCTTTAGAGTATCTCCAGGGAAAGAGACTCCTAACAATAGCTGCTTGTGGCCGCTGAGATAAATCAAAGAAACTGCTCACATCTTTGCAAATGGTTGATTTATCTTGTTTTCAGGAAAAAATCCTTAAGCTAAATACAAGACTTAACAGGTCTTTTTCAAAGCAAATCAGATGAGGTTGATATTAGAGTGGGAACAAAGGAGCAATAAAGAGCTGGAATAGAAGAAAGCTAGTAGAAATTGTAGCAACTATGTTGTTTACCATTTATGTTGTGTTTTGTTAGTTTTGAATGGATACATGTTAATAATTACAAATTACTGTCTCACAGGAGCTTGCAGTATTGTGGGTCTTTTTATTCTTAATGAGGTGAAATGATTCTTTCAGCAATGATCTCTAGATTGTTTCCAGCACAAATCTGGATCTTGATTTTGTTGAGCATTCAGAACATTTTTGCAATATCATTAGTATTATGGCATCTCAGTATTCCTCATGTTCTTGAGATGTGTTCAGTTGGAATATTAAAAAAAAAAAAAATGCAGAAGGCGCCACAGCCTGAGTTGATTGACTTGGAAAGAATGATAGAAACTTAAGAGTTCAACTGCAAAACTCCTATCAGTGCTGCCACTGAAGACGTGAGGAAAGGTAACTTCCATCTTTCCAACAATTTGCACCTTTGTCTCTGTTGTCCTTGCAGCCTACAGTGCTAAGGAATTCAGTGCAAAGACACCTGAGCTGGCTGGTTGCAGTCAGGTTGAATGTCACTGACTAATGACCTCCTTAAATTAGCATTAGTGCAACCTAATAAACTCACCTTAAACTAGAGTTAATAAGACTTACATGGCATTGAACTGAGCCATGCCAGACATATTGTCTTGAGCCAGCAATAACTCATGTCTCTTTGCACTGCCGTGTTGTCATGTAAACTTGTCCACTGCCTCACAGATGTCCTAAAAGTGGTACAACTTCAGGTTTCTGTGGATGGCCATAAGTTGAATAAAACCCCCATAAATTTTTATTTGATGGCAAATCTAAAGGAGATAAAGGACTGCTTGAAAGCTGTGGAAAAAGAAGCTCTTGGGAGAGTTTGGCAGCATTGTCAAACTAATGCAGTCTTGAACCTGTGGGACACAAGATGTCTTCAGGTAAACCAACATTCCAGGCCCATGTGATAGAACTGCACCTCTTCAAAGGGAATTTGCATGAGTAGCACTCTGTTCTTCCACAGTTAATCATCTTCTTTTGTGACTCTGTAAGCATTTTCACTCTGAAAGGTGTCAAATCCGCAGTACTTCAGTTTCAGGTAGAAAAACTGCATAGAAAATTAGATTACGAATAAAACAGAGAAATAAATCAGAAAATTCAGACTAATAAAGTTCTTGCTTATTATCTTAATAGCATTGCAAACAGTGCTTCTGTATTAGATATCACTAAAAGTTTACCATAATGCAAATGTTCATCTTAATGCTAAAAAATGCAAGAGAAGGAACGCATAGATAGCTATAATAAATGCATCATTTAAAAAAATATGCTAGACTTCAAATTTCCCATTATAGTATTTCTTTACAGTTTAATTTATTCCTTTTCCTATAAGAAATGCCTCAGAATAAAACTACTTTGGCATCTCTAATTTAATATTTGTTTCCTAGTGAAAAATTCTGCAAATTGATGTTCAGATTGATAAGCACGCAGATCTCATGATCTAAACTGAAAGCAGTTGTAAAAGATTTTATCTTCTATCCTTCAGTGCATTTTAGACCACAGGTGACATAGAGAGGATTGAAATAGGACAAATTATATCGACCTTATAGATTAAGTATTAATTCTATATTACATCCAGAACTCGAGCGGAACTGGGCATGTGTTCAAGCTTCATAGAACTGCTTAGTTTCAGAGTTACGGCCAAATTATGGTCTGTACTATGTTCGGTGAATCAGTCAAAGAAAAGGGTGTTCAGATCATCTTTCATATGAGACCAAAAGACTTACCAAGATCTGAACCTCTCAAGGATTAGCTGCAGGACTGAAGGCTGTCATGGTCTCTTAGAAGATGTACAGCTCTGGGATGTGTGCAGAACACACTGTGGTTAAAAACCAGGTCCAGAAGCTGAAGTAATGTATCATACTGTCATTTTGAAAAGGAAAGGCTTTTAGAACCCAGCAATCCAGGGTAATATGAAATGAGTTACCACTTAAGCAGCAAAGCAAAAGCAGACAGAGACCTACTGTCCTTATTGTTGTACCCAGCTCTGAAACAAAAAGCTTCAGGGTGTAACTGAAGATTTGTTGGAGAAAAAAAATAAATCTACAGAAGTGTGAATTTAAAGGAGATGAGAGAAATAATCAGGCTTGAAAATATGTGCCATCCTCAAAAGGAATAACAGCTGTTGTTTGGATTGCAATGAGAATTTTAAGGAGGTGTTTGCTTTCATCCCTGCTGCTATCTTGTGAAGTGGTGTGAGCCACTGTGACCAGGAGATGTTGGGGCACAAATAGTGCTGGCCCACCCAAAGCCAACACTTGGGAATAAAGAGGATTAAAGGAGTTTTCTAAGCTTCTCACATCGTCTTGAAATAGCAAGTTGGAAATGGTGGGTCTCCCGGCAAGGGAGAGAAGGGAAGACTGCTCTGCAATTTATCCTAGGTTTTGTTCCCAGGTCAGCCTAACACCTGAGGTTACTGTCTGATAGGATTGTTGTGGAAAGTTCAGCATGATTTATTTTTCAGTGAAGAAATACTTCTCTGTATTTTAGGTCCTCACCAAATACGCATCCATCTTAGCGCGCCACTCATCACCAGCTCCACCCACAGGATTCCTTTATCAGGGAATAGAGGAATTCAAAGGCCTGTGCTTCCTTTATAGTTTAGATATGTCCAGCTACTGGGAAGCTGAGTGAAGTTTTCATCATCCAGCTGGCCCTGATGCCAAGGGGCACAAAGTTTCCTTAAATATTGGATTGCAAACATCATTGTTCTCTATTTTTCTGAAGCCAATAATTGTATTACATGTGGGGAGCCCCCTAGGTCACAATATGCTGGTACAATTACTCGCTAACATCGTTATCCTCTTTGCTGAGTTGCTGCAGCTTCTCATGGTAGCATTACTTTGACCATCCTGCCAAGAAACAGCAAATAAAGGTTTAGGAATACTTCCTTTTGTACAAAGTCCAGTATTTCATGTTGTGATGCATGGACACTGTGAATATAATTGTGAAAATATGACGAAGCATAGGTAGTAGCTGAATATGGCAGGGAACTGTAGAGGTTAATGAGAGTTAAGGAATACTGAGGCAAAATGAGATGAATGGACATGATGGTATATGAAATGCATTTTTGTCACAGAACAAAGAGTAAAAAGATTGATTTTTGCATGTGGGGGAATTTTAAATTAACAGCCATTGTTTGTGGGTGGAAAAATATTTTTAGGAATAAAAATATTTATTTCTGGAGCTTCCACTGTGGGAAGCTGAATGAGCATATCTGCTCATTGTATCATGGTGATCTAACAGAACATATGTCAGAAGAGGACAGCAAATAATATCTTCCATTATTATTAATAGGCATTTTCTGTCACTAATCCCATTCTAGTACTGCTGCATCCTTGGTAGAAAAGTGATGATAGGTGAACAAAGTGATGCCTACCCAAGGTTTGGAACATGTCCACCAGTCACTTCTCCCTTTTTCCTTTATGGAGAAAAACTTCTCTGCTTCAGACCATGAATTATGGTGAGTGATGGATGTTAGGAAGAAGCTTCCTTCTGTGTGCAGTTTATCATCTAATTTTACTCTGAGGAGTTTCCTGTACTTACACTTTATCTATTACCATGCATGATCAGTTACTGGATAATTACCTAATCCATGATCAAACACTGGTCAGACTTGCATTGATTTTTGTATTGATTATGTATGCCCACATTACTGGTTGTTTTATATCTGATACAACAGAAAATCGAACCGCCTTTATTGGTGATCAGTTGTGTACAGGCTTTAAGTCCCAACTGGGACGAACTTGAATATCAAGGAGCAAACTAAACAGGGAAAAATGAAAAATAGGTGCTGTTCTGCCATGTATTCTTGAAGAAAGAGGAAAAAACCCACAAACTTTGCATTCAATGCTGCAAACTCTTTTGGTAATAAAGATATGTGTATGTCATCGTGGATATTGAAGATCCTAGGAATTTTAGAGACAGAAACTGGAAATGAGATCAGAAGTCAATTAAAATAACTTGGTAATGAAAAGACAATGATTTCTAGAGGGAGTTTGTAGATAAATTGAAAAGGTAACGGCAGAGAATGGACATAAGAATAACTGATATTGTGAAACAATTTTATCTCCACAAAATGTTTGTGTTGGGGGGACTGAGATAACCACTAACTAGTTCCTTACAGACCTTAATTTCTATTACACTGTAAGTGTGCAGTGAGGGATCAGGACTTTGCTGTAGTGAGCACTGGGCAAACTCCTAACAAGGGATCCCCATGCAGGCCATTCATTTAAGAGCTGGATTTGATGACCCTTGTGTGTCCCTTCTAACTCAGAATATTCTGTAACTTCTGTCAGTGATGTTTTCTAGCCCACGGGAATGTGAGTGATGACTAGTAAGTAGTGTTAATACTCTATTTGTTTTCATGTTCTGAACCACTGAATTCATCTTAGTGTCACATTTTTCTGATTTAAGGATTTCAGCATAAACTCATAGAGCTGGGAGTCGTGTGGCAAAACTGAGAGTATGGATTACTTCCATTAAAATCTATGGAAGTAAGAACTATTCACGAGCCCTTCAAGTTCATTTTGTATCAGCCCATGTCATACAGATTTGAACTTGGGCAAAGCAGAAAGAACTTTAACTTTTTAATGTGTCAGCTCTTTTGTTTGTGCAGTGTTTAATTCAAGATATGGACTACCTGAAACTCCCCTGGACTGCAGGGTTCCAGCAGGAACAAAACTGCCCCAGATGACTTCACATGGAAAAATAAGATTAGGTACAAATAGCATGGAGTTCCTTCCTGACATTTGTATGCAAACTTCACTTGCTAACTCCCACTGAAATCCATCCAAGCTTGCATTGCATAGGACAGAGCAGAATCTCTCAGAAAAAGAACGAAATGATGTGGGAATCAGCTCTGTTTTTCCCCAGATGTAAGAGAAAAAAATGGTTCCTTGAGGAGACGTGAAACATGGAGTAGCTTAATGAGCTCAGTCTGTTTTAAAGATTCCTTGCTGCCCTTCAGCATAAAATAACCCCTTCCCACATGCATTTTTCCTTGAGGAGTGGCAGTGAAAAAGGCATGTCCAATTTCCACTTTTATAGAAATATAGTTCATCTTCTCATGATGCTTGGCCATCTAGTTATATTTTTTCATCCTTTGAAAGCAAGGCATGTTACTTGCTTGCTGTTCTTGCTGCTTTTCCACGTAGGCAGCCTTTTTTCCTCTTCTTACACAAGTTTGCACTGCACTTCTCTCTCCTGACTCTTAAAGGCAGTCTCCCATCCTCTCTCTTTGGTATTGATGTCTTCAATAGGTCATGAAAGTTTTGCTTTAATGTGCTTTATGCTTGTTGTGAAGCTACTCAATTTATTTGGGACGAGTCTCTCTCTTTTTGATACTCAGCTTTTTTTTAAGCTTCATCCATATATTACTAGTGTTCGATTCAAATATTTGCTTCTACCTTTTTTCCAGCCTGCCTCAGTTCTAATGTTTCATTAAGTTTTTGCTTCATTTTTGGGGGATGGATTTATGTGGAATAAATATTGACAATATTTTGACAGGTTGGCATATTACATTTCTTGTGTAAACATGATTATAATAATTTGTGGCCTGTTTTAAACCAGTGTTTGAAGCTCAAGGATTGCAGATGAAAGTGAGTCATGGTGGTCTATTGTATGTAAACATAATAGAAATTTGATTGATTTCCAAGATCAGTTAGGATTATTTGATTGGAAAGGGTTGCTATGGGAAAAGGAAGGCGATAACAGAAGTAAGCAGCTCATTTCAACCCGTGATGGCAATCGCACGTTCTCATCACACCTTCAGTAACTTGTTCAAGAGGGTATTTTTAAACCTTACTTTAGTCCTGCAATAGTGTAAACATTTGCTGGAGTTCTGCCTCAGCAGAGCAAGAAGCAATATTTGCTGGAGAAAAAGGAGCAAGGGGCAGGGTCAAAGCAGCTATTCCTTGGCACAGCACAGCCGAGCTGGCTGTCTGATGTGCCTCCCAGCCTACCAGTCCACTCTTGTTTTTCCTTTCAGATGAATGATCTCCGGGGCAGCCAGGTTTCTGTGATCTCTCAGCAGGGGATGTGTGGCATTATGTGTGTGAGGTTTTATGCTTGCTTTGGAAACTCTGGCTTCACATGCCTTCTCTCTCATTGTGGCCAAGTCCCTAGATTAGAAACGTGTCCAGTAAATATTTAGTTCCAGATATGCTGCCAAAAGATTCCATGCTCTCTGACTGCTTTGAGGTTTGTTAGTGTGAATCAGTTTTTATTATTTCTTAGAGCTGACCTGGCAGAAGCAGAAAAAATGGATCTGAGCAATAATGAAAAACACAGGGTGAACCGCCAGGCAGTGAAGTTGTAACTGCCTAACAATACAAGGATACCACTTGTACCCTGTTATTTCCTAGGAATGAGCCCATGCTTGTGGCAGAGCTGTGAGCAGTATCTCACCTGCCCCTGGCTCAGCGTTTCTGCCTCTTGGTTCAGTTCTGTGCTGGGTTACCGAACACAAGGTTCTGAGGTGTTACAAACTGGCTTTCTTCATCACACAGTGTCATTTATCTACCCACCTAATTGCAGCAATCCTGTTCTTATTTTGCCTGCCTGAACATATTTACAAAGATAAAAATAGAGCAAGGGAAGAATTGCAGCTGCCAAGGCTGAGTTTGAGTTAAAGACCACCTAGGAATGGATTAAAGGTGAATAACTGTTTTGCCTCAGGACAATACTGCTGAATGGCAGGAGAGAGGGAGAGGGGGAGAAGAGGTGAAAGGAGCATAGCTAAGGAAGAGATACAGAGAAGTGATGGTGTAATTGACACATTTAAATACAAGCAAGTTTTAAGCATGCTGAAGTGGAGATAGGGATGAAAATGAGTAAAGAAATCGTAAGAGGCAAATGGTGGTACACTGAATTACATGGAGCTTTAAGGAATGCTTTATTTTGGAGAGGATGCCTGAAGGTCTGAAGGATACCAAATACAGCTGGATATCTGACAAAAAAAAAATCATCTGAGTGAACTCTCAGGATGCTCTCCTGGGTGATCTCAGTTGTGATGTCAATTTACAAAGAGAAACCTTGGCCTTAAACCCTATTTTACAGCTGTGCACCCCCTTAGAGGTAGGGTCTTATGAGTTGATAGGTGATAAATCATCACATAGGTTTAATTTCAGCTCTGCACTAAGCCTTCATCAGTTGGAAATGCCAGAAAAGGAGAAAGACCACAGTGCATGAGTCAGTCTGAGAATGACTAAGCTGCAGGAGCGGTGCAGCCGTGAAAGACAAGTACAACCCTGGGATGCATTAGGTGAAGTGCTCCCTATCCAAGAGGGGATTAGTAGTTCTGTTGTTCACTGAATGAGACCCTATGGAGTTGGGAATACAGCATACAGGTTTGGTTAGCCAGCCTTGGGAATTAATTTCCTGAAATTAGATGTATGGAAGAAGAAGAGGTTAGTAAAGGGATGGAGAGTCTCTCACACAGGGAAATCAAAAGGAAGTAGCTTCTCCTTAATTACAAAAAACTAACACTGAATATTTTAAAATATAGTTGTTTACTCTGTTTCATGGATAAATGAGACAACTAAGAGCAGAAGACTGAGTTAAACCAGAGGACAGTGTTCAAACCAAAAATGTGTGTCTGTGAGTTAATTCGAGCTGAAGACTGTTGTTTCTATGCCTTCAAACAACATTATTTTAGAATAGCCTATGCTGGCCCTTCCTCAAATAGCTGCCCTTCAGCTAAAGTTCTTTGGCCCTTTAGTCACAAAAAGAAATTTATACCAAAGTTGTCACAGTTGCACCCGGCCAGCCAGCAGCTAGAATCCAAAGAATATTGGCGGCGATTAGATTTGTGTAGAGCACACATTGCAATGCACTTCCAGCTGCTTCTTCCTTGTATGTATTCACCACACAAACAAATTCATCATCTGTCAGCATCATGACAGCACGCTCGCTTGCACGCGTACTCTGCGTGTTTAGGACTACCGCAGCTTTGGGGCAATCTTTTCAATTAGTGCGTGCGACTTCATCCAAACCTAACTTGGAATATGTTAATCTAGAGCCTTTGCTCCTCTTTGCCTGCCGATAGGAGCATTGCACCAGATAGAACAGGCACCCAACAGGAGCTCTCTCTGTGCTAGTTGGATGCGTAGTGTTTATGATCAGTGAGAGATCCGCGTAGTAGAGATGGAAAAAGTTAATTAGATTCAAGAGTCACCTACATGAATCTGAGGGAGGTTGCCTGTGACACTGAGGGCTCGGGTTCTAAACATCTATTTTTCATTCTCACAGCGCTGGAGTAGCAGGATGGCTGTCGCTCTGGCTTACCAGACCACTTTTAAAGGGAACACATGCTCTATGAAAACAGTAGTATTGCCTCGACTGTTGGCAGCAATTCTCTTTCCTCCTACCCTTTTCCTTCAGTTATCTTCATTCTGATTTGATATGTTAATGTGCTTTTTAAAAATAAAAAAAAAAAAAACCAGAAAACTTAGTCAATTCAAGTCTCTTAAATAATGTCAGAGCAACAGCCTTTTTTTTCCCCCCAGCTTTGTCTTTTTAGTGCTGTTTTAGGTCAAGTTCTGTCATTTTACACCTGTCCAACCTTGTGAAAAGCCTCACTGGGGTTGTACGAGGACAAGTGTGGGCGGAACTCAGTGTTCAAAACCTTGTGTGGCTGTTGACAATGTGTGAGAAGGGAAGAGCCCTCTGCTTCCCAGACCCCAAATTAAGCCTGCAGGGCTGACAGCAAAGCAATTTTTGTAATGGTACATGGAGCTAATTTGTTATGAAATCAGAGAAGCAATAAATTTGGAAAAACCCCCTTTCCAAGTTTAGAGTAGTCTGGAGGGAAATTACACAGTGAGCTCCACTGAGCTGCTGCTAACTTGCTGTTTTCTAGACTTGGGCAATGACAGACTGTGGTAGCTTCATCCCCTCCCATTTTCCCCTCCCCGAGCTGGTGAAATGCACGTTTCTCTACTACACCTTAAAACCAAGTGAATTCTTGTGGAGATCTCCCCACCAGGTTCTCAGGTGTGCCGTTCATTCACAATCCAGAGCTGCTAGTCAGTGCAAAATTGCTGTGGCTTTTGAAGAAAGCAAGGCTCCCCTGGTCAGACCCTGACATTCCTTGTTCCTGCTGCCCAGGGTGTCCTGCTCAGGGCCAGCTGTTAACAGTGGAAAGGCCTTCCAGCCTCCACAGAGAGAATAGGCTACATCTGCAAGATCTTTGCAGGCAGATGTGAGCCTGGCTGGGCCAGTTAGCATTTGTGTGGCTGCATTACCGGGGTCCTGAGCTGCATTTAGGAGGACTGCTGTCATTAAGGCACCCACATGGTTTTCTGCCTGCCTGCATCATCTATGAACTCATCAGTTCTGCCTGTGAATACACTGTAGGAGTAATCAACACACTCAATACCCTTTGCAGATGAAGGGTAGTGAGGAAAAGTTGGGACTGGTGATAAGGTTGGGTTCAGGGCAGTATAGGTTTTGTGTGTCTTCTGAGCAGTAAGTACTTGAGTTTATAAGGCATCTCCCATGCCAAGCTTTTTCCATAAAGGCACCAGCCAGGAAGCCTTGGTCAAATGCAGGATTTCTGTGCTTTATTATTCATCAAGGCTCATGACTTTATTCAGCTCTATCATTGTTTCTGAATTCATGACCAGAAAGAAACAGAGGTCGTGCAGATAGTGTAGGCTATGGGAAATTGCAGCACTGCTGAGATAACGTAGTTGGTACCAGTACGTCCTGCTCTCGTGCTTTCCAAATTACTTATGTTAAAATAAACAAACAAAACAAGAAAACTCTGCTGGCCTGGAAACCTTTAGGCATTCTTTCCTACTTTATGTTGGAAAGATTTAATGAAAAAGGCATTGTCTGTTTGTTATTTTCACTGCTTCTTTTTTACAGATTGCTTTTAAATGGAACACAAGTAAACCAGGTTTTATTTGTGGTCATAGGAAAATACATCTCTGAGAGAGACAAGGATGGCCTGGAAGGGAGAAATGATATTTCAGGTTGCTGTTTGAAGATAGCCTTCATGGCTGCCTGTTGTGACTCAGTAAGTTGGTTGGGGCTTTGGGTGGCAATGTGGATTCAACAGGTTGAGGTTTTAGAGGTAGGTGACAGGAAACAACTGTTATTTATGCTGCTGCAAGTGCATTGTTTTATTTTTTGTAGAAATTAAGAGTTTACTCAGACCAGCTGAAGGCACCAAGACAGACTTTGTCCAAGGGACAGGACTGTGGAGTTAAATCATGAAGAGTAATTGTGCTGTGTATTCTGTGCCTTGCTCCAGCCTTTCCGTGCTGCCACTGGCCGGCCACACTGTTTGTAATAAATGTTTATTAAGCTGTTCTCTGTAGGACCAGGACTGGAGCTGCATTGTGCTAGAGGCTGTGGAGCTGCAGAGTAACAAACCATAAACTGTTCTCTGAGAGGCCTGATTAAATATGAGAAGGGATGTGAAACAAAAATAATCCACAACCAAGCTCTGGCACGTAATGATATTAAGTGAGTAGCTGTGGGTTGTACGGTAGGTCTGCTGCAGAGGTGGAAGCTGGGCTGCAGTCTTCTGTGCTGTCATTATGTGCTAAAATAAAAAAAATCCTTATTGTTTTTGTTCTCACTTAACTGCTCTAATTTATTCCATCAGGTCTTGTCCAGAGGATGGTGTAGATGGGTGTGCAAGTGTGACTGGATTACAGCCTTGTCCCTCAAGACTATTTGGTCTCAATCCTCTACTTACCCCTCTTACTTTAACTGAAAGATTGCAAGATGCCTGGATATTGCACTGGCACAAATGGGAAGCATCCTCAAGTGTGTTTAGTTTGAACTTAGGCTTTTGTGATTACCATCTGCCTTTATATGAAGACTTGTATCCATTCTGATTTGGGCTAAGGAAATCAGATCATTTTAAATGGACACTTTGAAGACATGAGTCAATTCAGCCATTTGTTCCTCAGGTTTTTTTCTCTCCCTTTTTCATGTATTCAATGGAGAGTTGGAAAGCAAAGAGGGGCTATTGTCTGACTTGATCCTCTCTCCAAAGACCCAGCAGTGGCCAGGGAAGTTTGGTGTGGCAGTGTTATTTTTAAATATGCAGGGACAGGAAATTCTGAAGTGTAACTTCTGTATTTGTGCTTGTTGAGGACACTAAAATAAATTAAAAGCTTGGGAATGTCTTGTTTGTGTGCAGTCTGTACCAGAACATCAGCAGCACAAGCAAGGAACAAATCCTTCTTCAAAGAACGTGGTAGCCACAGGGCTTCCTCCCTTTCTTGTTAATTTTTATTTCCCTCCCTCTCCTCTCTATTAGTTCTCTATAGCTGAGCATGTGGACATGCCAGTAGAGCTTAGGCTGCAGTGCAGCAGTCCTGACAACACAGGGACTGGTGCTCTGGTTGGTTTTCAGAGGTGGGAGGACTGGCAGTGTCGACACAGCGCAGTGTAGTGAGTGCCTTGTCGCACTTTGCCTTCAGTCTTCTGAAGTTACTCGCTCACCCAGCCCCTGGTCTGCGGCTCCAGGTCAGGGGAGGGTTTCATGAGGCTAAATCAGGGATCAGGGCAAGCCATGCAGTGGCTTGCAGCTGAATTCAGGGAGTCCCTGGGTCTGTGTGTGTGATGTGGGTGCAGGAGCTCCATTTCTTTTGAAGTTGATGTGCTAAGCCGTGGATTAAAGCTCTGCTGAGTCCCAGTGAGCTGTGACGTATGCACTCCAGAGAAGTCACTTTAAAAGGGGTTTCATGCTTGTTTTCTGCAAGTGCTCAACTTGATCAAGGCTGGTAGCACAAAGTGTAATAAAAGAGGGGACAGGGACTTAAGAAATCCTTTGTGGCAAGCCATGTGTAGTATTAGGGAGAGATGGTCCTCACTGGAGTGTATCAGAAGGATTTGTAAGGTTATGTCTTGCAGCTGTGGGTTCTGTGCATTTACTCACCCCCCAGCTCTTGTCATACACGCAGGCATGCAGACAGCCATGTTGGAAACTGCATCCCATCTTACTTTCATTGTTTCTTTCTTTTTTGTTGTTGTTGTTTTTTAAATTCATTTGAAGGTAAATAATCAAAACAGAATTCGGGGCCTCAAAATCGCTGCAACTGCAGGAGCTGGCACTTAATGGCAGCTTTGCCTCTAGTCGTGGCATCAAGTTACTTTTGAAGCCTTTGAAGTCAACAGGGCTGGAGGGAGAAAGTGTTGTGTTGCTTCTTTAAAAAGAAACATGCTTCAGTTATATTTGCAGCTGGGGTTTTAATGGCTGCGAATTAAAGCGTGTTTTATTTGGCCTTTGTTTTTAGTGCACTTTTACCCCTTGGGGCACTTGAAGCCAAGGCACAGCTTGAGATGTAACTGGCTGCAGCACACGAGCACAGCCATCCTCAGCCTCCTCTCCTGCTCCTCTGCAGAGCTCACACTCAGGATTTGTGCCCCCCACAACACGAGTGTCCCACCCTCCCCGGTTCGCTCGCCTGGCACCTCTTTGCATGCGCGGGGGCTCTGCTTACACAACAACAAGCACTTTGTGGCTGGCACTGTGGCTTGGAGTGATCTGATATAAACTTGTATTGGCCCTGGAGACCTTAATTTGTAATCAGCTCCAATTAAATTACTATGAATCTGATAAAAGGAAAGAAGCTCGGTTTAAAACGGTGCAGATAGGCACTTAATGTGATTTAATGTATGTCTACATAGTCTAACTGCTTATCTGCACATCTGGCCTAAATACTTGTGCAAATCTGACCCATACCCTTTTCTCGACCATCTTAGCACTGAAAGGAGAGAAGGTAGATTATGCAGTTAATAGGTTACAGCTTGTTTCCCTGTTGGTCCTTGGGGCATCAGCCATCCTGCCGTGTAGAAGGAAAGATGCTTGAAGGACAGTGGTGGGGGTGGCTGAGCAAAGTGCACTGCACTGATGGTTGAGGAGTACTCTGACACGAGAAGACGTAGTAACCTTTCCAGCTGTGGTTTTGCTGGGCCCTGTGTGGTGGAATCTTTAGCAAACCACATCAAACTGGTGGCACAGGCACCAGTAAATACTGAGCAGCACCTTTTTTTGACCTTGCTTTATACTCTGCCTGATTGTAAGTGTTGCTACATTTTGTGATTAGCAGGCAACATCAGCTGCCTCAGTCAACTCACTCAAGCAACACAAAAATACAATAATTTTTTTTAAAATTTATTTGTGTGATAGAAAGTAGTGCTTTGCAGTGATAACTTTTTAAAGTAGGGAAGGAGTGGATGTAAGACATCTATCCTAATAATAAAATAAAGAAAGATTTGTATATTTGACAGGTGACAAACATCCCGGTTCAGACTGTCTTTCTTGAGGCTAGTTTCAGTGTTCCTTGAAAAATTAACAAAATTATACTGTTACCTGATGCATTGAATTTCAGTGAATGTAATAATGATCATTCTGAGCCATAGTCCATGAATACTGAGGACAAACTACTTTAGGGTTTTAGTGAGGCCATGAAAATGGACCAGAGAGCTTCTTACATGTCCTCCACATACTTGCAGATGAAAAGCTCTGTCTCATGGAGAACAGAAGTAATTCTTTGGTTCTTGTTATGAAGTTGTTGTTCTTTAGATCACAGTGGTTTTATTCCTTGGTATCTGAGATTTTTGCAGCTGTCAAGTGTTTCCAGCCCTTCATGAGTTATGGACCTGGAGTCACTTTCTCTTCTCAGAACTCACAGAGTATATGGTTAAAGCAAATTCTGTAATGTTTCTGACTTCAGGTGACACAGCAAGAATATTTTGCTTAGTTCTCCCTGTTTAGCTGTTGTCTCGGAGGCTGAGACAGAGAAGATGGTGAATGCTTTTATTAAAGTGTTGGACAATCTGGTGCTCGAGAAATCTGTATGCAAATCCTGGCTTTGCCACTGTTTTTTTCTGTGACCTTGGACAAAGTATTTGCTTGTCCTGTATGTATGAGACATGAGGGTACTATCTCTCTCATTTTCAAGCATGGTATAAGAATAGATCTGCAAGTACTTGAGGAGTCATGGAGGCAGGAAATGTTATCAACCAAAGGCATGCCATTTTATCACCACGCTTGTACACCGCTGTAAAGAAAAAACAAAGTGAAGAGAGAAGGTTTTTCTTGTGTCTCCTACTATTCCATCAGCCCAGTGTCACCCTTCCACTTAATGCAACACTGCCATGTGAGTCTGCCCATCTTTTTGTGGGGGGTACCTAAGTGGGATGTTGCCCTATGGATGGCTGGGTTTAGTTTTGGTTTTGCTGGGTTTTGTAACTATCAGGCACAGGTGGGAAAACCTGGAGCATTCATTTTGTCTGAATATTACCATGCCTTCTGCCTGTGCTTGGTCTCTGTAGTAGTTTTCCCTGTCAATTTTCTTTCTGTAAGAGAGGAATAAGGAGTAGATCTCTGTTTTGTAAGGTATTTCCCCTGCCTCCCCTTGCTCTCTGTGCCTAGGAGGATAATGGCCTGCAGCAAATTCCCTGCAGCATCTGTGTTATTGCATACACATGCTTGTGACACTTTGATAGTAGCTGTCAGATAACATTAATATACTGCTGCTACAAATAAATCAAGCAGGGCTGCGAGCGAAGGAGTGAGTGAATGAGACAGGACAGTCTCGTCCATCACTATCAGACAAGGCCACCCTAAGTATTGTCTGCTCACTGCACCAGTGAAATTGTTTGGCTGTGTAAAGACGTGCTTAGTGGAGACACCCAGCCCTTAGCCAGCAGCCCTTCTTTCTGTGAATACCCAAAGGGCTTAGTTTGTCATTTATTCAGAATAAGGAGAGGAAGCCTTCTGAAATGGCCTTGAAGACCCTCTTTTCTTGAGTCCTGAGGACGGACTTTTTTTGTGGGTGCGAACCTCACGGTTTCTGTCAGGTGGCTCAGTGTGACTGCTGTGCTAAACCTGGTGGCGACAGGGTGGTCAGGTAGATCCTGAAGCCTGAAATCCCCAGCTGCCCTCTGGCCCTCTTTCTAGGAAGGCTGTAGGTGGTGGAGCTGGTCACCAGAAGAAACAACTGAGTGAGGGAAAAGCAGTTACACTGAAATTCCTCCCACAAAATTATAGGCCTCATCTGTCAGAGTGCTACCACTTAAGGATCTCTGTTCTGTGGCTCTCTTTGTACTTCGGAGAAACTCATTAACTTAGTGCTGCTTATTAAAGGCTCTTTATCTGATAGTGCAGATGTTTCCAAACTCAGGAGTGCAAACTGTGCCTGGAATACTGTCCTCCTCCTACTGCTTGTGGAGATCCTGGAATTATCTCTTGCATTTTAACACTGTATTAGAAAATCGGCCAGCAGTAACTTGCTCACAGCTGAGATTGCAATATACTCACTGCACTGCCTCTGCAGGCTCTGCACACACACTGGGAGCAGAGGTCTGGCATTTGAGAGCTGGCATAATGTGGATGGAAATTACTGTGTTAGTTCTCCCACCTTAACACCTGTTGATAGTTGTAATAGGTTGTGATAGACTACAAAGAAATATAAATCATAAAGTATACCAGATCACTGCCTAGTTCCTGAAAAGCATTAAAGTGTCACATCGAGTGACTCTGTGATTCAAATGAGTTCTTTGCAAGAAAGCTCAGAAAGTTTTAAGAGGATTTTTTTTAAGAAAAAAAACTTCTTGCATAAGCATTTGCTTTTGCTGTGTGAAGGTGGAAAATTATTCTTGAGGATCCAGCTGTAGAAAGGATCATCACTACTTTTTAACATTTATACATGATTGTCATGTTCTTAAAATTCTCTCCATGACAAGTCCTTTGTAGTTCCTTAAACGGGTGATGATTTTATTATGCTGAATTTGACAAGTTAATGATGGAGTAGGAAATCATTTAACGCTTGTTAGTGCATTTTCTAATGGTACAAAATTAACTCTTTCCTTTCTACATCTAAAATCAGTAACTAAATCTAGAGTTTGGTGATAGGGCAGGGATTGTAGCAAGTAAGCACCAAGAGGACTGGCTGGGATCGGTTCTCCCTTGTCCCCTTGCATGTTGCATTTAGGATAGCAAAAGAAACATTAACCATCATGCTGAAGAGTCAATGCCAAAAATGGAGGAATATTGTGTGTTATTGTAGTGATAGATTGCTCTAATGTAAGATTTCTTGAAGTATCTTTCTCTGAGGTGTCAGGATTGGAGTTTTGCTGTCTAGCAGAGGGAGCAGTACATGGTGGTTTTTGTGCTGGTTTGGAAGACTGAGCCTGTTTGAAGGGGCTGCTGCCCCTTTTTTATTCAGGCATCAACTCCCTTGCTATGAAACCACAATGAAAACTCGGTTTGAATGGGAACCTCTGTGGTATGGGCAGTCTCTGACAGTAGGATGAGGGAAGTGGCATGGACAGAAGTGCTGATAATATTAAGTAATAATATTGTAAAGCAGTAAGAAGAGTAAAGGCTTTTGGTCTAGGCTTGTGATTTTGAGAGCAAAATCTGGACTGTTTTCAGTCCTCATGCTCTGTGTATATATTTTAATAACTTATGTTTTTCCTGTTTGAACTGAGGAAGGCCTGGAGAACAAGCTGTTCTTCTGGAATCCTTTAGTTCATTTATTCCCAGTAGATTCCAGTGGGAAATAAAATCAACAGCCTCTCCTCCTCTGAACAGTGACCCTCACTGTGTTTGTTAATACCTTTCGGTGTCTGCCTCCATCGAAACTCGGGATATAATTGCTCAACCAGAATATGCAGGGGAACAAGAACTAAGATTTTTTTGAGCTTTAAAAAAGTACATTAATTGCATTTGATTTTGGGTGACCAAAGTAAATGCCTCACTGTAGGAGCAGCTCATTTTTTAAAATGGCTTTTAAAAATTTAACTTTTCATACAGGTACAGAGTTTTAGATCCTAAAAACACCTCAACAAAGCATCTTAATGAACTGGTGACAGTTATACACCTGAAAGATCTTTGAGTGTGTGGGCAGAAATGCCAAAAATTGATTTCCCTGTGGGACCAGGAGAAAAAGGCAATTTTTAAAAATCTTCTGGTTGAATTTGCATTTGACTTTCCTATCACTTCATGCTGCTTAAATTGATTAGTGACTGAGTCCTGCAGCATAGGATCTAGAGAATATTTCTAATGTGCATACCTTGAATATGCCCAAGATGGTTTTAAATCAGGTGTTGCAGAACACTTAAAAATGGGTTCTGTGATGCACTTAGTGAGAAAAGGAGGCAGTAGCCAAACAAAAGACAGGAAGGACTGATTTACCAAAATAGACATGGAAAGGGATCTGGTGTAATGAGATCTGGTAAGTGAATGTTCTCCTGGAAGTGCTGAAATTCTGTTTGAATCTTAATCCTAGAGGTCTGGACTGTAAGTCCCCTTTCTGTATATCTTGCCAAATAGAGAAGGACTAGAATTGTACTCAGGGGGACATAAAACAGTGTAATAGAGGCCTAAAGATCAGAACAGATTGTGGTGAAAGGGGCAATATATGAAAAAAAGTTATTTTTAGAAAACTAATAATTTCTTTAAAAGGTACACACACACACACCACTGCCCCCNGTAGTTGTAAAAATTAGTGGGAATAGCTTCAGTGATTAAATAAATTCTGTCTGTCTGAATAAAGTACTTGTGACAGCGTCAGTATTGTACAGGTCTCAGTCTCAGCACAAACTGCTTGACTACATGAGGTGTAAGGTAACATGAAGAAATGTGTGCTGTCTGTTAAATGCAGCTGTTACAGAGAGAGGAGGTAAAAGGGGGCTTGATGGAGCACCTGGTGGCTGAGATTTAAGTGTGTCTGGGCTGAGACAATCCTGTAGAGCTGGGGAAAGACTGAGATGCCATTGCATCGGGTTATTCACCTCCCCGGAGGGAACTGCACCTGCTGTTAATAAGATGATTTTCAGTGTCAGGGATCTTCACCTGCTTCCAGACAGTTTAGGAGTCAGCGTACTTGAGCACATTTTCCATCTGCATTCAGACCAAGGGCTGACTTTCTTCTCCCTGAAGTGGAAGCTGTTCATGCCAGGTGTATCTTTTGTTCCTTTGGTGCTGGAGCTGATGTTTGACACTCAAATTGAGAAGCAGGAGCAGAGCTGGGAAGGCAGGCTTGCAGACAGGCTCTTCATGAACTCACAGCCACGCTGTTTTACTGTTCAGTCAGTGTCAGCCACACTGACTCCAATTCTAGAGACTTTCATGACAGTATATAGGATGGTGGCCTTACAACAATGTACGCTTTTGGGTCTTTATTTTCTCTACCTGCTGCTCATGTTCCTTGAATTAAAGAAAGGAATGGGTAGTAAGCCAATTTATCTTCCTGTTTCTATTGTTTGCAATCTCTAATTCTCTTTCTTCTCATGGAAAGGTAACTTCTAGCATTTTAGTTCTTGTTGTTTAGAACTGATGCTTGCATAGTTGGATGATACCTAGCATTTGACCCATCCATAGTGGTAGGAAATGATGGGGAAGGAAATACTCTCCTTGGAGTCCAAGTCCTGGATATTCAGCAGTCTCACATATACATATTGTGTATGTACAATAAAATTGGTGTATACAATAAAATATGATGCTGATTTTCCAAATAGTTTCTCTTTCAAAAGAGCACAGCTTGTTCTGAAATAATTAAACAGCCATTTTTAAGACAGTTCTTTGTGATCTGTGCTGTGCTGATAATCAGATATAGCAATTTTGCATTGTAAAAGTGATATTTTAAGGTCAAATGGAATCTCTGAAGTTGTTTACTCATGCTCAGAAATGTGATGCATTGCCCACTGAGCCTTTTTTTAAACAGATAAAGACTTTCCTGTAAGGTGATGAACATTATTCATCATTTAGGTATTTGCTGCTGCAGCCTCAATTCACTTCTCTGGTTCAAGGCAGTCTCAGGACAAATACAGTGTTTAATACTTACATTCTGTGTGCAAGGGATGACAACAGAGACCATTTGGTCCTTTGCAGACTTGCCAGTTGAAGGGACAGTGTAGTTTGTTATTCAGCAGAATTTATTTTTGAGGCAGAAAAAAGTGGGGGCAAAAAATAGTGGTTTGATTTCAGGTTCTATAGGAAGGAAATATGTAATCATTCCAGAAAGCTGTCTGTGCTTCTTCATCCATAACTCTTGGTCCTCTGTTCTGATCTCCGTTTCCTTCTTCTGTCCTGTTTGGTGTGGGTTTTGCCTCTTCTGAGGTTTCACTACACTCTCCCTTCTCTCTGCCTTTTGTCTGTGTGTGTATGTGTGTGTGTTTTCCAGAGCTGCAAAGGCTTTGTGAACTTTTCAGTTAAACATGACTGTAAGAAGGAAACTGGCAGGTGATAACCACATGAGAAATTGCCAAGCAGGCTATAGTTGTAACAGAAGTGTCAGACAAACTTAAAAGTGTCAGACAAGCAGTGGTCACTACTGTTTGTGATGCCTGACATTATGCCAACAGCTTAGCATCCGATTGCTGGACTGTTTGGGTTTATCACTTGATTTCTGCTATAAATTTCTGAAATGTTTTCTTAAAAGGGAATTGTTTGGAGGTTTTTTGTTCACATGCGGACAATGTACGTCTGAGTCAGTTTATTTCGTGCTTGCTGCTCTCAAAGAGCTGTTGGCTACTTTTAAAGACTGCCATGTAGACCTCAGTGGATGAATGAAGTCGATGACAAAAATGACTCATTTAAGTCTTTTAGTTTAGTCTGTTGTGTTTCTGTATTCTCCCACTTTGCTTTGTGTATCTGGACTTGTGACTTTCACTATCCTTTCACTTTTTCTTCTGTTTGCTGTTATTTTACCAGCTCTGCAGCAGGATGTGCCAGTTATCACTGCTGTCAAGGACCACCTACTTCATGTTTGAAGGGAGAGCTCATATTTGCTTCACCAGAAAGCACAAAGGAGTGTGTGATGAAATAACATCTTAGAGATATAATTAATCATTTTCTCCAGTTCTATCTGTCTTAAGTTCATACAGTTAAACTGATAAGAATAGACTGGTTCCAATATCTTTATCCTATCAAAGTGGCTCAGGAGCTCCCTATTGGATTTAGACTGACAAATGCGATCACATTACTCTAGCATGGCAAAGAACCAGTTTAGGAGTTCAAGCCACAGTCATGGATCTGATCACACACTGAAACATTTTACACCACTTTTTTATTATTATCTCTTGCTAAATTCTTCATTTGTGTGGATCTCAGTTCTCAGACATAAAAGCAATAACTGTACCTGTTTCTCAGTGGACAGAAAAACCTCTCTCAGCTGTTTCTCTTTTTCTTGTTTATCCAGTTATCTTCCACGTTTGAAGTACTTTTCATGAACTCCTTTTGTTTGGAAGTGAACTAATAAATCTGCACATAATACAAGGGCTGATTTGTGAAAGGCTTACTAGGCAAGGCCAAGTGCACACGAGCTGTATTCTTGGAAATTAAAAATCTAATGCTATGACTAAATATTTAAGCAGTGATGCAAGAGATGATGATGATGATGACAGGGAAAGAAGTTTGCAAGCTAATTTGTTTATTGTCAATATTGTCGACTCCAGGAAAAAATGTCTCTTTAGAATATATTCAGAGAAATGCTGCATATAATCTATTAAGAGAAATACTGCATATAATATAAGAAAAGCAACAACTGCTATTCATGGACTTTAACAGAATTGTGGTATCAGTTTTTGGTTATGACAATTTTTTAAGAGGCAACTGGGAAATGAGCTCTATAGTCCAGGGGGTCTCTTAGGTCCTGTCTTCTTGTCATACTACAAAAAATTCTGAAAATAAGTGCTCCCTATTTTTTTCTGTCTGTCTTCCTGAGATTAGGTTACTTTAAATAATCATAATTTATTGATTTTCAAAGTTCAATTCTGTGGTGTACAGTATCCTCTTGGGGAGGTTATTATGATACTTAGTCTATTTAAAGCTCACCTCAGAAAACCTATTCAACTGCATAATCTCTGGTAATGATCTTTAGGAGAATAAAAGTGCATGCTCAATTACAGGCTCAAAATTTTCCACTAGCAGCAGAAATTTGGATTTAGTTTCTCTATATCCTTCCCAACTCTCAGCCAACCCAATTTATTTCAGAATTCAAAGGCTCTTCCAAACTGTGCATCTCCAGGAAAGTGAGGTTGATTTGTTTGTTTCTGTTAAACAGTGGAATTTTTACAGTATTGTAATTCCAGTATTTTCAGTATATTCATCTTACACATTTGACAGTGAGAAAAAGCAGGTTTAAGATCCTACCAAAATATCCTTTGGCTGTAGCATATCTTGATTCAAGAATCCAGCTTCCTGCCATTTCATAATACTTAATGATGATGCAGACTTGTGGTGTGGGGCTTGCATAAAGTTTTCAATACACAGGCCTCGAAAATTTACCTCGAAATGTTTTCCTTTAGATTCTGCAAAGCAGTGTAAGTTGTGCCTTGCAGAGTATGCCGTGTAAAACTCACCTAATAGTGAGTATCCAAATTGTTGAGGCTGTTGGAAGAGAATGAGGCTAATTTGCAAATAGTCATTTGGTCTGAGCCGGGAATTGTGAGGTGTTTGTGTGTGTGCTTGGGGACAGACGGAGCTGGGGAGCTGAGAAGAAAGTGCAGGGTGGGTAATAATAGGATTTACTGTGTAAAGAAGGCAGAATGAAAGACTCACGAAGAGTGCAGCTAGTGCAGCTCCAAAGGCACAGAGGAGAGGGGCTGTGTACAGTGAAATCGAGGCAGGCTAAATTGCGTTGTAATTTGTATCATAAACAGAGCCGGCTGTAACCACTGTCATTGGGTTGTCTTACACTTGCCTTTATAAACAATTCTGAAGTGTCTTTTAGAGCCTCTCTATAGAATCTTTATTATATTACTGTAGGCCTTTGAAATTCAGCATGACAAATCTGAAGGCCAAGGAATGTCCCTTCAAGCTGATCACTGGGCTCAGTTAAAATTTGGTCAGGAATTTGCTTACTGAGTTTTTGTGTTGTTGAATCCAAATCTGTTTAGAGATCGGCATGCTCAGCTGCTCGAGCTGCCAGATAAGATAACAAATCTCAGACTTGTGTACAACCCCCCTGATGCAGAAGTAAGCCCATTTTACTGTAACAGTTCGGAAAACCATGCACCAGCCTCTGAAGGAGAGTGTGTGATCCAGCCAGGTCCCTCCTAGATTGACTTGGATGTTAGTGGTGGCCGTGCACAATCTTTGCAATCTGCTGTGAATGCTGCTCTTTCACCTCATCTAGTGCAAGCCACTGCTTCAGTTCAAGAGTTCAAACTTTGCTGGTGGTGCTTGGTAAGTTTTGTTTATTAAAAATATATGTTGGGATAGGGCTGTTAATAGGAAGAAACCAGAGCTTGTGGGCAAGCTGCTCTGGCTTGATTTGAAATCCACCAACAGAAGAAGAAAGGAGGTCTTCTTTAAATCAAAACCAAAATACCCATCTGTATTCCATTCTTTCTCCAATTTTACATTTCTTCCCACACAAATAAACAAAACCAGTCTAACTCACCACCTCCCAAAAACATGAATTCTAAATGCTTGGGAAATAGTAATTTTTATATCTTACAGACCATATTTAGGGCACTCATTTCTGCCTGCTGAGCAATTGGAGAATGTTCCTTTTTCCCAGATAAATAAGACTTTCATGTAACTAGATAAATATTTTTGTTTTCCCAGTGACCTGGAGGTGACTCCTGTGCTTAAACGATGATGGAAGATAAGGGGTGTGATGCATTGCCTGTATCTGAGTCCAAGGCTCCCTGAAATATTCCCAGGAACACTAAGGGCTAGGATTCACTGTGACAGGGGGAAGCAGAGGGGTGTTTGTCTTCATGCTTTTGCCTGTTTAGTACAGACATTTTCTGTCACAGCCATTGAATGCAGCCACAAGTCTTGGGCATGTGCTTCTCTGGGAAGGGTGTTTGCTGTGTAGGATGTTGGGAAAGGCACAGTACCCCCAGACAGGCGGATGGGGAGGTGGTGGCAGCCGTGGAGGTGACTGTGAAGAACTGAGATCCTGGGCTCCAGAAGTCTCTTCTGCTGAGATCACATACTTGGTATGGCTGCCAGGCACAACCCGTTCCAAAGGGAAAAAAAAATGCAGAAAAGCAAAGTAAACATAATCTTGCTCCCACCATGGCTTAAATCAGTTTATGTATTTGCTTGTTGAGTTAGTTGGTGTGTATTAATGGAGTTTCATGTGTGTTTCAGGGTAGCAGACTTATTTTAAGAGAGCCTGATAGAAAACCTAAACATTTGTCTTACTTCCCTCATATCCCTTCCATCAGCTAGGGAAGGAAATAGGATATAAATGATGAATAAAACACATTTCTCAACTTTTCTCCTCATTGATTACAGCTCCCTTTACCTTCAGAGACATTGTGCAGAATCTGGATAACCAGACATCTTAATCCAACCTCTCTTCAATTACAATATTTTTCTTTTAACGCCCATTATATCTTCTTGTCTTACCAGCTCCTCGTGTCTTGGGAGCACGGGGACAGGTGGGACTGGCATGAAAATAACTCAAACGTGATTACAATCATTTGCAGAACAATTGATTTTGCTGGAATATCAGAGCTTTTGCTTAATTTTCTTAACTGAAGTCATTGTCTAAATTGCCTAAGCTATCATGCATCTGGGCAAATTCTGTACAGTTGTCAAAATTATCTTGACACGTTTTTTATGGGAAGATGTTTATCCAATGACAGCTGTGAGTCATGCACAGAAAGTCTAGGAGCTTTCATCCACATTCACATCCTCAAAGAGAAGTACCTAATGTTTCAAGTCACGTTTGAAGGGCTTTTATTTTGGTAAGATTGTATCTGGTTGCTGAAGTCTTTGTCACCTCTGTGGATCAGAAATAAACACACTTCCAGGGAGGTGAATTCACTCATGGTACAAATGCATTTTCACTAGGGTCAGGTTAAGTGAGCTGGAGGGTTAAAACGTTAAAAATACTAGGTAGCGTTGCTCAGGAGATGTGTATCACTCCAGATCCTCCATTTCTATTGTGTTGCTCCTTCTGGAGGCTGCCACAGCAGATTTGAAACAGGCCAAACTTGCAGCTTGTGCTCAGGAGAAGCATCTGGCTGGTGTTCCATCTCTTAAGAAGCCACTGGATTTGAAGGAGACAGCCTAGTTGCAAAGACTTGGGTGGTAACTTAAATAAAAAAGCAGGGGCTGAGTTGTCAACAGGGGAAAGGAAAGGGAAAATCTCCCTGTTCTAGTGGAAGAAGCCTCCCCCTAAGTTGCTTCAGAGTCTCATTCTTGCATGCAAGAGCCACAGGGTGTTTCCCTGGAATGCTGGCTTCCCATGCAGCTTTTGCCTTGCTTCATCCAAATCACCATCAAGGATCCTTGCATGAAAACCAGTGCTGATTTGTAGCTTTTAAAGTATGTTAAGTGTGGAGATAAAGAAAAACTTGTTTGCCACAGAGATTTGTTGAGGATGGATGACAGACTCAGGAATCTCCTTCCCTACTGTTTTATTGCTAGAGAAGAGCAGCACTTCCTCCCCGCCAGGCTGTGCCACCATACAAAGGATGCTTTTCTGTGATAGAGTTCCAGGAAAACTTAGACACAGACATATTTCTTTTAGCTGATGTTACACCAAGATTTGGTTAGGACACTATATTCTCCTCTTCTTAATCTTATCAGTCAGCAGTGAAAGAAAATGAAATCCAAGCAGAAGAATTAATAAAACACTGTTATGGGAGTAGAATTTATCCATTTTATGTAAGAATTTTTCCTCTTGATAAACTTGATTTAAAAAAAAAATCTGTATTGGTAACATTTTGTTCTTTAATAAAAGCTGGATTTAAACGTTTTAATTATAAAAAAGCCCAAATCATAAATGCTGTATTCTGCATGACAGTACAAATATTGGTGGGCAAGAATGCACAGGTTTGCAGTTACAACAATCAGTAAATGAATTAAAATTATTTAGAATAAGGTGTGAAGCATTACAATTAAGAAGGCAGCATCAAAGATTTTGATATCCTCTAAAACAACTAAGAGAATTGAAAAATATAAATATCTTGATTTTTTGCTCTGAATGAGTGGTGTCGTGTATTATGTCTCTACCTGCAATTATGTCCTTAAAAGTTAAATTGGGTAATATTTTTTAGTCTAAAGAAACAATGAACTTACGTGGGGCAAAATATATGTTTGGCTTTCCCCTGGGAGAACAGAACATCACATCGGAGAAATCAGTGTATACTGGGGCTGGAAAGGTGAGATGGTCACTGAAACACACAGAATGGATGGCATCTGATTAATGTTTTTATTGACTGCAGTTCTTGAACAGAGATATTCACAAGTGGCATAAGGGTTCTTTTAGTGTTTTCAGCCAAAATACCACGTGTCACTCTCAGCAAGTAACTTTATGCCAAATATACAATCTAGTTGAAAGAGTGAAGTGGGCAGCTTTTGTTCTTTGTAGGCTCACCAAACAGAAGGAACATCAAAAAAGTTTCAGAAGTGTTTCTGCCTGCCAAGACATTTTTTGTTCTCACCATCAGCTGAAGAGATTTACTGCATATGTAGAACATCACTCTCTAATACTCTATAGAATTCTGCTACTTTGCAATAGTTCAACTATGACTTCGGGAAGCATTTAAACTCTCAGCACTGGCTTCAGCAGCACTGCTCTTGTGTTAGAAAAGCCTTTGGAAGGCAGTGGCTGTAACTGGTTTTCTGTTCCGCTCAAGATCCAAGCAGTGGTTGCTGTACAGCAGTGGCAGAACAGAGAGGGAAGGCACCAGATAACACCTTCAGAAAATGTGTTCTCAGGCTCTGGTGTATTGATGTAATCTTTTGATGTTGCAGTTATCTCCCAATATTCAGTAAAAGTACTTGCCACGTTTGAAATTGAAACCTCCTGATTTCTTCACTTCACAGTGTTCTTTACTGCCCAAACACTGGGAGAAGACCATGTG
Organism: Oriolus oriolus; assembly: GCA_013400235.1. Taxonomy (NCBI): domain Eukaryota; kingdom Metazoa; phylum Chordata; class Aves; order Passeriformes; family Corvidae; genus Oriolus; species Oriolus oriolus. The sequence continues at coordinate 1,000,931 of VXBT01003828.1, forward strand.
ACTTTAACTGCTTAATTATCTTTCTAGGATAATCTAGAAGTTTTCACTATCTTAGTACTCTGCTGGCTGTAGCTCTGGGAAATGAAAGATGTTGTTGTATATACAACACAAATACATGAGTAATTTGATCTTGGAGCCAGCTGATGTTGTCTTTCATTTTAATTTTCATTATGCCTTTGGCTCTGTAGCTGCTCCAAATTTTTTATTAGACAGTAGTATATAAAAAGGCAATAGAGGGTTAATTGCTGTTCAGGGAAAGTGCGTGAAAAACAGCACTGGCTATATCTTATAACAACAACACTTTCTCATAATGTTTGTGTTTTTGTCTTTAGAATTTATCCTTACTTCCAATTCATGATTGCACATATAGGTGTGGCAGAACTGTCTTGGATAGTAAGAGCTTTTGTAATCATCATATTTTTGTTCTTACATTGTTTACAGGAAGTATTCGAGATTTCATAATAATTTTTAAAGGTTAAAAAAGTAACTCTCAAAAGAAAAGATGATTTCAGTGTCTGCCCCTGCAATTAATAATTGCACCAGTTTGTCAATTCAGTATACATACAACCACTTTGAAATGTAGCCTAGAAAGTCAATTGTTATCTGCCTTTAATCTGGCTGTTGCACAGATGATCACTTGAACAAAAAATTTGCTACTGGCTGAGTATCATGAGAGTTGGAAAGCTGAGGCAGAGCAGTGACACACTCTGGAAAGAGGGGGTACATAGTTTGTTGTTTGTTGCAGGTTGTTTTGCGCGACTTTTTAATCTTCATATATGTGCTTTATTTCTCCCTGGGACAGGTTTATTGCCCCAATAAGCTAAATTGAAGTAAAATTTGAATTGAAAAAATTGAAAGCTAACTTGAAGTAAAAGATTCAGATGTAGTTGTTTTCAAAACAGAACCTTACAAAAATATCAAAACAATGTTTTGATTAAAATGAAAAATAAATAGAAAAACATAGAATCCTGATTAGAGGTGTTGGAAACTAAAGGGAATAGCCTAATGCTGTGGTCTCAGAACAGAAGTAACCCTGAGCCTCTGCAAGAGAAGTGGACCAGAGCAGAATAAATTGGCAAAAGCTGTGATTTTTATAAAAAGCAATGATATTGCAAGGAATATGGCCCACCTTCTCACGTCAGTAGCCAGCCTTGTTTGCTCTGGCAGAGGTAGGGAACTAACTAAATTTATCTTGATGCTATTTCTCTTAAGCATGTTGTTGTCTTTTAATTACATATTGAATAGCATCTGGTGTTTGAAGAATTATCGAATAGAAACACAGCAGGGGGAAGTGTGGCAATATTGATGCAAGCTGATACTTTTTCTGCTGTGGTGGTCTGGAGGCTCTCGCCTGGCCACTGAGACATCCTGCTTCTTCCTCGGCCTGGCCTGAGGTGCCCGAAACATCAGTTTTGTAACACTGATGTCAGGCCAAATTTAGCTCTCGATTTTGATTTTGTAATACCAGGTTTTCATAACTCCTAGAACATGTGGAACTAAACTGTTTCCATCTCTTGTCTTTTTTCCCATCAATCACCAGGGGAAAAAAAGTATTGAAAGCAGTTTCCTGCAGGAGATTCAACAAAAGCGTTGCGGTGCTCTGTTTGTGCGATGAAATCAAAGCGACTGGAAACTGTCTGGTCTGTTTTGTTGTCGGAGATTGAGTGATCTATTATTTCAGTGGCACTGAGGAGCCACGGTGGTTTTTGAAAACCCCTCAAAGTACATAGCTTTTCCTTAGGTATTGAATCACCTTTGAAAAGCTCTGCCTTGGTAACACCAGGAGAAGAGTGTTTCTCTGCCTCACACAGGTCATGTAAGAGTAAATGTGTTAGTTTATGAAATACTCATATGTGGCAATACTGCAGGCAGGTTTAATAGCTTATCTAGGAGTTAGATATAAGTTAAATGGTCTTTATAAACTATTGTTTTCCAAAATCAGGTAGGAATCTTCTTTCTTTAAATCTCTAGTTAGGCAGGGGAAGGAAATCAACTACAAAACAGACAATTCTGTCTTTCCATTGCCTTGAACAGCTCTTCAAGCACAGATTGTCTGAAATATCTGCCATAATATGTTTTTACTTTTCAGGCCATGGAGCCTAGGGAATCAGATTTTTAGTATCTACATCATCTCTTTCCTCCTGGGACTGAAGCTGGTTACCATAGCAAAATGGCAAGGAAACTGATAAGCAAGTAGTGCCATTTGGCAAACAGGATATAAATTTATTTTGTTAAGACAGAGGACTGTGAAAAAAATTATTGCTCCTAGAATTTTTTTTTTTTTTGCTTTATTGTGTTTTAAAATGCCTGTGTGGAAAATTCTTGTGAACAGATATTGAACAAAATTCTCTTGCTCACTAACAACTGAGGCTGCAAAGAGTAGGAACTTCAGTTTTAAATCTCTGCTGATCTTTGATATTTTCACAGAAAAGTTACACAATAACACAGATATTACACAGTAATTTCACTCTTCATGTTTCAGGGTGTTGGAAAGATGTCATACTGTGAATAAAATGAGCTCCTGCTAAACAGAATAAATACAGATACCTGTCCCCTGCTACTTAAAAATTACATTGCAATACAGTTTTTGTTCCTACTTGATGAAGCATGGTCATCTGAGTCTGTCTTGTAAACCAGTCTGTGAAGTCCCTTGGGTTTGTGCAAAGTGGCATTAGGGAGTGCTGAAAAGTTAAACTGCTTGGTGTTCCAAAAATATTATCAATAATTTCAATTCTGATGATGTTTTTTGTACTCCCTGTCCCGGTATCCAATATGAACCACATGCCTTGAGCAGCACAGCCTGGCTGTTTACAGCATCATCACAGCAACTGTATCTCTGTGCACAGACCCCGCTGGGGGGACTTTTTGTTGGCACAATACCAATTTGTCAAGAAAGACCTAAAGAGAGGTCTTTGTTTTGAGAACTGAGGTGTTCCTCTTCCTGTCGGGTTAATTCTCGATATGCTGCCTGGCATCTAAACCACCTGTTGTCTCCTGTTCTTGGTGCAAGACTTGAGTCACTGTTTTTGGGTGGATTTTTGGGGTTTGTGCTAGTGACTGTTGGTGAAATGAAATCTCAGAGTCTTGGGATTAAAGCAGAAAACTGCTTATTTCCTTGAAACCTTCTTTGCTCTCAGTTTTTTCCATCCAAAATATATCACACACGCTTATGCCATTCTATATGCCCTGACAAATTTTCTAATTACCGCACAACTGAATGGCTCCAATAGAGAGGAGTTGGGAGTCTTGCTGTAGTCTGGGTATGCAAAAGGTGCTGTGTAGTTTTAACCCCTTTGAACCCATATTAACCAGATTGAACTTGTAGAAGTGCTGTCCTTTGGCTTAGAGTCTCAGTCAGTGCATCCAGGCAATGGGAATCAGAGTAAATCCTAGAAAACCGCTGTTTTGACACCCTTTTTAAGCTTTTTCTTCAATATAGTGCCCACCCCAGTGCGAACTGCGGGCTCTGCATGGAGGGACCCATCTGCAGGGGTTGAGAATAATTTTGTCCTAGAAAACCAGTTGTCTGCACATACATCTCGATGCCATTGGTGACAGTCACCTGTGGGTGTGCAGTCACCATGACCTGCAGGTCCTTGTGCTGTAGTGTGGTTAACAAGTGTGGGAACTCACTGTGGGGACATGGCCCAAAATGCAGCGCTTGGATGCAGGAGCTTGGGAAGTTGGATTGTTGCCATCTACTGGCAGCCATCCACAGAGACAAGTCCCTCCTCTGGCTGTAGTTGATGGTGTTGCTTATTTTGAGCTGAAAGATGAGGTTTTTCTGCCTAAATCCTGTTTCGAGTCAGAGTTGTCAAGAGAAGAATTGCTGCTGTCCTTAGCACGTGAATGTAGTCAAACAGCTGGAGTAACACCAGTCAGATTTTCATGGAGAGGTTGCTACTCTTGGGATGTGGGTCCATGTTTGAGATGGGGGTGGCCCCTCTCTCCTGCACAGTGTCCAGGTTGGTTTGGGGAGTCCTGAGCACCCTCTGTGAGCTCAGGGCTTGAGGAGTATCCTGCAGCTCTCCTGCCCTTCAGAGTGGCTCCATATTTTCAGGGAATGGGCTGGTCTGGAAACTGCATTTTTATTCTGCAAGTAAAAAATTAATAAAGGCAAAGGATGAATTTGGGCTCATTAGGGAATAGAGCAAAGATCTATATTGTTAAGAATCTTGGAGGTCTGACAGTCTCTCCCCCTAGAAGAGATGAGAGGTGTTTCAAATAAGTCTGTCCTCAAAGGGCAATCCAGTAAGCTTGTGCAAGTCACAAAATGTCCTACTGGGGCTGATCTCAGTTAAGGGAAATGTTTACATTAAACCATCAGAACAGGCTTTGAGAATTTTGCTTGAAACAAATACCAGCAGTGGGCATTAATATTTTTTGCTTTTTATTAAAAAATAGTTGGGAAATAAAAGGTTGCAACGCAAGTTTTCAGCAAAAGTTACGTGACTGCTTCCTTACAAAACATAGCCCGCACGGGAGCAGAAGAGTGACACAGCTCTTCCTTCATGCTTCTCCAGCTGAAATATGCCTCAGACTTAGCAACTAATTTCTGTACTCATGCATAGAAATGCAAAAAACTTTCGTTTTTATCTAGTAACATAAAATTTGGGGTTGGAACCAGATTATAGAAACTACTTCAGTTCCTCTGAAACCTTGTGAATATCAACACTTTACCTTCGGTATTTTAAGCACTGTTTCAAAATAATGGCTAATGTACCTTCGAAATGTTTATGAGCCAGATATGTAGGTACACAAACAGAGAAATACTTGTGTTCCTGTGCCAGATCTCTCTGCTTGAGTTATAGCTGACTTCCAATGATGGAGCAATGATGCATTTTTAGATTGAATGGTGTCACAGTAGTTCCAAGATAATGGATAACCAAAAGCAAGATTGCAGAATTACCAGTGAAGGTGTACCTTTTATTTGTGAAGTAGTATGCAGTGGTAAGAACATATATTTGACGTCATACATGGAAGTTTTATATTTAAAGACTAGAGAGGTAAAATACACTGGAATTAAGAGCCTGAGGTTTAAATATGTATTGGATTAAGGAGTTATGGATGGGGCTGGATTCTGGCTGGTGCTTTGTTACCAGTGGCAGTTTTCCAAAGTGTAACCAAGTATTTCTCTCTCTTTTTTTTTTTTCTTTTTTGTTTTTGTTGCAGCTGGTCTCCAATGTTCTCATCTTCTCCTGTACAAACATTGTAGGCGTGTGTACCCACTACCCAGCAGAGGTGTCCCAAAGACAGGCTTTCCAGGAGACCAGGGAATGCATACAGGCCAGGCTGCACTCTCAAAGGGAAAACCAGCAGCAGGTAAGAGCAACAGTTGGAAATAAAAAATGAAAATGCTGAAACAGAATTAGCACAGAAATTGTTCCTGTAGGATGGGTTTTGCAGGCTTCTTGCTTCATGAGTAATCCAAGCAAGAACTGGTTGATGATAGAGGAGAGGATTTTTAAAAGTTTGAGAGAAAGCTCAGGGGCGTAGTTCTTGTCCAGTGCTCTGATGCACTTTTCCAGAGACAGCAGCATATACTGTGACATGGGCTCTATGGATCAAAATTACACAGTATACAAAGAGTCTGCATAGGTTTTTTGCACTCATCATTGAAGCCAGATGTTGAATGCAGATACAACACACAAGCTTTGGACTGACCCTCTTTGTAAGGTGATAGCATAGCGTGACTGTCCGCCAAGCCACTGCCGAAAGGTAGCTGTAAGGCAGATAAGAATTGGTCCACACAACATAATGTTCCTTGATGCCTCCAAAGAAGGTCCTCTTTCCTCCTTTCCCAAAGCTTCCTACCTGCTTACACACCTCTCTGTATCTTACTGGCCTCAAATGAATTGTATTTGTTTAGAAAATAAGATTCATCATCAGCTTCATTGGGTTTTTGCTATAAAAAGCCCTCTTGCTGCCAGCACACGGCTTAGTTGTCAAGGGTACTGAGTGTATCTGCTCCCCTAATTCATTTGTGGGTTCTCTTGCAATGAATCTCTTGTGTCCTGGGAATAAGACACAGAAGGTCTTTTGAGGCAGCTTAACTATTCCCTTGCTAACACACATCTCTGCCCTGCAGCACCTCTCATAGTGGTCAGTTCAGCCTAATTTAAAATGAATCATGAAACGGGACTTCAGCTCATCCCTTGGGAGATTATCTCAGAGCTTGGTTGTGGGTTTGGGGAGAGGTCAGGGGAATGAATCAGCTGAGAAGTCTTTGCATCTCTGTGGCAACTCAGATTTATTTTCCTTCATGCCTCAGCCCATCTGCATCTATGGATTTGTGTTTTGGCAGTGTTTTGTGAGGTACCTCTGGCTGACATAGCTGCTGTTCAACCCTTACTGTGAAACAACATGCACACGTGCTTATTTGGTACTTTATATATGAAAACAAGATTCACACTCAAGAGTCCTCTATCCTTTGCAACGAATATAGTCTCAGAAAGATGAAATGAGCAGCCACTGCTCCTTCCACACCGTGAAGTGGAGGAAAGGATTGAGCCAAGAGAATATGCCATTTTACTTATTGATTACGGCTCTGTCCTCCCTGCTGAGAGACTGCCTTAGCAACATGGCTCAAATGCTTGTACTGTGCTGAATTTGGACACTTCTGTCTCAGAAGCAGCTCCTGAGAACAGTCCTGACAAATCTTGATGCTTTTTTCTTCTCCCCCTCTCCAGAAAGTACTATACCACACATAAGAAAGCCAGGATATCAGAAAAACACGGGTCAAAGCCAGTCACTGCCAAGTGCTCTTCAGTCCTTCCAGCAGTAACAGTGGGTCCTGGCAGCTGGAGACTCCTAATGAGATTATTTGCTGCCACAGCCTGCACTGACATTGATCTGCGGGTTCAGTTCAGACGCCTCTCTACGCATAATGCATTGAGATAATCGTGAGGTGACAGCAGACACAAATAAGGGCAGCTCAGCCCACATCTGGGAGAGCCAGTCTCCAAACACGGCTGGAGGGAAACACAACTGCACAGCCCAACACTGTTATTTATAGTTGCTTGTCTTTTTCTGGAGATCAATGGTGCTCCTGTGTGCTGTTCTCTGTTAAAGGCAGGCAGATTTTCTCGGGCAAATGGCCTTGTATTTTCCTTTATTAAGCATCTACCAGCACCCAAAATTAACCAGAAAGTAAATTAAAAATCCAGAATGTCCAACGCAGAGAAGAGACGACTTGTGATTTCATTACATGAGATAACCTAGGGCAGAGCCATAACCGGAATCACTGTTGTTTGCCCAGAACAAAACATTCTTGGATGAAAACTCAGGTGTTCTCCACATTCTGTAGGGAGCAAATAGCATTTGAGTGAGAGATGGGTTGTTGGGACTGCACTACCTTAATTCTAGCATTGCATGTCTTTTGTCTCTGTAAAGTTGTTCTCTCCTGTTTTTCATCTCAGCATCACTTTTGGTAAAAAGTAACTATTACTAAACCTGAGGAGAAATGGATAATCTTAAGATACGAAATATTCGTAGTGATTTGAGGTCATCTTTGGGGAGTATTACATAAATAGTTAAACTACTACTACTAATAGTTGACTCCTATGCAGAGTTATTGTAGGAACGTGTGTGCCCATGTGCACATATATCCACGTGCACATGTGTAAACAGAGTAGATCTGTGCTGGACTCCTTCATCTATATGCCTGTTTTAGAGACTAGTGCTCCTTGGGATGCATTTGTTTAATGTATAATTCAGTGGAACTATACTTGCATGTTATTTTGAAGTGAGAATTATGTATGGATTTGCTCTTGCTTTTTTATCAGGTCAGAATGCTCGCTTGTTATACTTGTAAAACAGCAGTCCTACTCACCTTGCTGGTGCATAATAAGTGATTTTACAGTGAGAGCTGCAGCACTTTCTAGTTATTGTACCAAAATGAAAATTGTACTCCAGTGGAGACCCTAATTTCTCTGCTCCATTTGAAATAAAACATAGGGATTTGGTTGTTTTGAGGGCCTTTTAATGTGGCTTATGCCTTACAAATGCACTTGTTATAGCCTTCTCCTGTTAGCTTCAGAGGTTATTTTCAGCGATTGTGATTGCTCCAAGCAAACAGAATAAAGATAATGCTCAGCTCTGTAACACAGCTCAACTTCCTAATTAGTAGCTGCATGAAGGGATGTTGTGCCACATGCATTTGTTTCACCTGATGAGCCTATCTTATTCCCTGATTATTAGTTCAGAGCAGCGCTAGTGCAGCTCCTGGAGATCTTAAGTGTCTTGAAAATATTGATGATTTAATCTGGCAGTGCCTATGGTGTCAGGAAGAGTAGGGGTAGGGGCTCTCAAGTAAAAGCTGCTCGGAAATGTACATGACAATCTCTTGGAGTGCTCATAACAAACACTCAGGCTCCCAAATGTGCCTCTGTTTTGGAAGCAAGTAAACCCTCCGTGCTCGTGCGCCCACAGGGAATGCTCCAAACCTGTGGGTGCCCCTGAACCTCCTGTAAAGCTCCAAGTTATTTAGAGGATGTGTAAAATCACACATAAAATAGCAGCTTTCACGTATTTGAGGATGCTTATTAGAATATGCAAATGACAACAGTGTATACACCGTTTGCTCTGGAAAGCATACAAATGTGTTGTGCTTTTCCACTCAGGGAGTGCACCAATAGCTGACAGGAGCCTAAGGGCATGTGCATGATTCATGAGCTGCTTTTTTTTAACAGAAAGTGGATATGTAACTGTTAGCACCTGCGGTATGCTAGTGAGTGGGACAGTACTTTAAGAAACAAGTATCTTTTCATGACTGATGCAGTTTGAAAGAGAGATAGAAATTCCTCTAACATATCTTCTGTGTTATTACTTTATCTCTTCAAAGACTGAAGGCAGAATCAGTCTCTTTAGGGTGCACACTGAAGGGGGGAGAAGAAATACTGGGCAGTGCCACAGATTATGTCTCAGTGCATGCTGAGCACATTTTCAGTGAATTCATCTCCCTCTGGTTCCCCCAGGGTTCCTCTCTCTCCTTAGAGGAAGAAATAAATGGTGAACTTTCAGTTGAAACTAGGAATTAGAAACCAGAAATGTGCCTATAACTGCAGTATGGGCAAGTGGTTTGGTGACGTGAGTGCTCGGGACAGGATTGCTGACCCCTCTGAGTCAGCCCTGCGTTTGAGCCCTGATGCTCCCTGTGTTGCTGAGAATTAATGAGCTGCTGGATAAGGTTAGGGACCTTCATTTGCACCGCCTTCTGTCTGTGTCATCAAGAAGGAAGGCCCTTTTCTTCCTCCTGCTCACTGCAGGGAAAGAAATACAAAGACAAGAGTGGCACAAGCTTTCAGGATTCTTCAGCTATTCCGGAGCACTGCCTGCAGGCTGGACTGGACCACAGCAGAGCTGATCCCAGACGAGATGCTCCCCACCTTCACGAGCCTCTTCGTGGGGTGTGACTGGGAATAGAACAAAGCTCGGGGCAGAATTCTCAGGTGTGATTCCTGATATACACAAATGCATCCCTGGGGCACAAATTACCTGCAGATTTAAATTCTATAATTTCTGTGTGAAATTGGCACCAAATTTAGAATAATATCAAGCACTTGTTTTTATGTGAGCTTTCAGGAGAACCACTAGAAAGTCATTATTTTTTCAATTTTTGCCAAGTCCATACTGAACAGCTTGAAAAATAATGTTACAGAAGTCACACAAAAGACATGATCAGCAAATAAAAGTGCCAAGTGAGGGTCAAGGAGAGCCACAAACTGCTGGTGATATGTGGTTATTGAAAATACTCTTGTAGGTGAGTGGGTGGGTTCACAGGTCTTAATGCAACTGGGCACTAATAGCACTTTATAGTGTAGCAGCAGAATGCTTTTCATGCTGGTTTTATCAGGGAGTTTCTACAACATTTTAGCTGTTGAGAGCAGGTTTGTGCCTGCTGGCGGAATGTGCTTAGATAATTAGATAAGCAAGAAAGGAATTTTAAATAGTGCCCAAGGGTGTTGGGGTATCATTCCTCTGGTGTTAGGTGAAGGAAGACTTCATGGTGGTGTGCAGAGACTGTGTGGGAGGTCAGACAATATCATTTATCAGAGTCCTTCCAAGAATGGTGCACGGACACTTTGAGTTGCATGGTTCCTTCATTTGCAAGAATTGGCAAGCAAGAATTGTAAGCCCAGTGCATCTGGAATGAAAAATAACTGGTTTTCTTCTAAAATCATTGAATTCTTATTGTGGGTTTGGGAACAGAATTGCATGACTGGTTAGGGGATCAGCTACTGGGTTTATGGAGCCCATTTTGCTTGGTTGTACTCATCTCTCACCAAACTGATGAGTCATTTCTCCCCAGTAAGGAACAAAGTGTGTTTGTTAACTGGGCAGCAGGTGTTTTAATTGGTTCATCTGTCTGACTCCACAGGAGCGTCTCCTGCTCTCTGTACTTCCTCGACATGTTGCCATGGAGATGAAAGCTGACATTAATGCCAAACAGGAAGACATGATGTTTCATAAGATCTACATCCAGAAGCATGACAATGTCAGGTAAGACCAGCAGCCTGTCTCCCAGCCATGGGGGAAGAGGGACCCTCCTAGTGCTTGGCCCTGAACACCCAGGGACGAAGATGTCAGTGAGACATAATCCAAAATAGGTGCAAAGACTCTAAAGCGTCGCTAGCTGACTTTCGAAAGTTTGTAGGATGGTAGGAGGATTGCCTCATTCTGGCAATATCTTGCTTTGAGAAGTGACTTGAACTGGAATTTTCCTTACATTTTCCTTTTTTTCCTCCTTTTTTCTGTCCTGGAGTAAGTGTTGATGGTTTTGAGAAGGTGTTATATTGGAGTTCAGTTATTTTTGGATGGTTACAAGCACCCCTCTGATAAGACATGATGGAATGCAAGTTAAAAATTAGGAACACTTCCCTCAGGGTGAATTGCAGAGCCTGGCTAAGGTTAAGATTTTCTGAAGTAGTTTCTGGCAGTTTGGAATTACAAGGAGGGTGTCCATTAGTGACAGCCTTGACACCTGCTCAGTCACCCAGCAATGTGTTACTCCTTGGTCTACCTGGATGAGGAGAAGGGTTTGATATCCAGTCTCTGGCAAGTCATGGAAAATCAAACTCAGCCTGTGTTGCTGGGGCAGTCCAGCCCCAGGAGCTTCTGAACATCTCCTGGTTCCCACTGTCCAGTGTCCCAGGAAAGAGGCAATAAAGCAGTACTTCAGGTGGCTTGGTAGCTTTATAGGCTGCAGTTACAAAGTTTAACTTAATCTTGATGCATTTCACCTCTGCTGTTGCACCTGATCTCTTTGGAGATCACTTATGTCTCAGATAATCCAGGTCCTGGGACTGTGTAACAGCTCCATCAGTTTATAAATACTTCTTTCGAGACACAGGGGCTGGAGACAGAGAGCTTCCCTTTTCCATCTCCCTTACAACAGGAGTTTTTCCTGTGAACTCCTTGTGTAGCCTTTCTCTCTCATGTAGCTTGAGTATGTCAGTGAATTGTATTTTCTGATACTTTATGCTCAACAAATAAAAGTGAGTTTCTTACATCTGTAACATAGTGCACCCTCCAACAGTTGACGTGGAAACATCTACATGAAATTCTGATGCATTTGAAGACATTATCTTAGGATTGAGGATAGCTGGGAGAGGTAATGTACGAGCAGAAAATTGGGAGATTGCTCAGTGTTGAATATAGAGTCTTACATAAAACTCACTGAAATCAGGGCAAGTCTGTGTGCTGGCTTGGATGGAATTCAGCCCTTCAGTTTTTTTGGTTGTGACTCAGTAAGGAGATAAAGATCCACTAGCAATACTGAAGACAAAAACAGTATCAGAAATCAAAGACAATAATGGTTCAGTGATGAAAACTAAAGGATATATGCATGGTGGTGAAGGGGAGGGGAAGAGGCCATCCACAGTGCCCTCAGCAGACCTCGTGCTACAGTAAATTAAGTTTTGTGTCTTCACATTCATTTTTTCCTTGACAACACTGAGCTTGTTCAAGTAGGTGTGTAAATTTCTTGTGATAGATGCTGATTGTGAATTACTTTTTTCCATGACTCAAAGGTCAACTTGACATTCAAACTAAGTGCAATTCATTAGATATGGCATGAGACTATGGTATTTTAGTCTTTCACATCAATTTCCATATGTCATTATTCTGCAGGTTTGAAAATTGCTCCGTAGTCAAACCTCAGTAAAGCTGGTTATCTCTTTAGGATGACACTGGTTTGAAATTTTAATTTATATGACTACATATACAAAAACTACATAAACAACAATGAGCTAAATTTGCAAATGAAAAATTTTAAAGGGGGAAGGGGAATCTGATGGAACGATAGTGACTGGAAAAAATAGCCCAAAGATAATGGCAGGTATGAAGACATGGAGATGTCAAAAGATGCATGCAAAAATGGCACATGGCTAAGAGTACAGAAAGAAAAAAGAGATAGAAAGATGATTTTTCAGATATGGCTGTGAAGAAACATGAGAGGTGAAACACATAAACATAAATGGTTCTGTGCACCAGTAAGTTCCTGATGGGTAGGTAATAGTTCCTGATGCTTGCGAACATTTAATTTTCACATCTTGCATATTTTATTGAATAATACAAGCATTTATGTAATAGTTCCACTTCTGCAGCTTAAAAGTAGTTTTAACTTTGTTCCTCATGGTAATGAGTGTTTAGGAATCAGGCCCTTGCAGGTGCCGACTATCTCCAATGCAAAGGGACTCTAAGGTCTCAAAAGAACTTGCAAGAGGAAACAACTTAAATGGTGTCCTCCTCAAAGTGTGGGCTGTGTTGTCTGTGCCTGTGAGGTCCTGAATCAAAGCCCACTGAAATCATGGAAAAGGCTGGAAAAGTGAGATAAGAAATAGGAATAAAATAGTGTATGTGCTGAGAGCAAATAGAAAATAACTCAGGAACATCTCATCTCCATGTACTTTAGGGAAATGAATAACTAAGTACGAATATTGAAGAAAGGAAACATGATTTGGAACAAATGACTCATTTCACACCAGGAGTTCAGCACGGAGCCTTTGCTCCTGCCTGGGTGCACTGAAACCACCTCTAGTGGGAATGACTGTGGATGATTTTGAAGCATTTACATGCACACAGAAACACCACGGAGGGGGGAGGTAGCATCTCAGCGATGCTGATTAATGAACCGGCTGAATAAAAGTGAGCATGCTCTTTACTTTGCTCAGGGAAATGCTCAAGGGGAGGCTTTTGAGATGAGAACGCTCCAAGCAATTTTGTTTTGTGTTCGTCACTATTCAAAAATGTCATAAGATCTAAGTTTTTATGAGCTAAAGGTTATTGTGTCAAGGCAATTGAGAAGTATGTGAAGTCAGTGCAAGGGTGCTGTGCCCAGCCATTGAATCTGGCTTCCTGTTGATGATTTATCAGCAGGAGCATTTCCTCTGCAGTTCACAGGAGTGGGAAGGTCTGTGTGTTTGCACAGAGGTGTGGGCTTCTCCTCCATCAGCTGTGTTCAGCAATTCTTTTTCCCCTCCATTCTCCCAGATTGCATATAAAGGTAGATTTTAAATGAAAGTATGATGGATGGGAATTTTTGTCAGCTATTGTTTTAAAAGTTTGATTGTCATCTTAATGCCTGAAACCTGACATCTTGATTTTTGCTGGATCTTCAGAGTGAGGTTGCTCTCCATACTCACAGTCAATATGGAAATAATGAGGCTCTGGAGGTTTCCATCCAGATGGGTTTAACTTGGGTCCTTTGAACTCAGGAGGCACAGGAGCACAGCCTGGTGCACTTAGCCTGGTTTGACATTTTGTAGGGGAGAAGTGGCTTACTAAGTTCTCTTCCAGACAAGATTAAATATTTTAATTTTCAAGGATGATTGGGTCTGGGCTTTTGGGACCACCTCTAATTTTAATTAAAAACCAAACCCAAACCACTCTACCAGCAGAAAATGTTATTCTAAAATTATGTGAAGTTAATGCGTGTAGGCTTTCTTTTTCAGTTTAAAAATGAACTGTTCTTCACTTTCCAGTTTGCTGTTATGTGCTTAGTTTTGGATTCTAGGTTATATGGTTCAGGGTTTGTTTTTTTTTTTTTAAAGAAGAGATTACAGACCTCCTTTTTTGTTTTGTTTCTGTTTAAGAAAAAAGAAGTCAATTTAAACCTGTGTAGAAGAGCTCTTCCTCAAGTACCAGTAGTAAGTCTGTAAAACACAGCCATGATCCTTTAACAAGGAGCAGTTCTGCTATGATATTGCCTACTGTGTTACGCTTCTCTTGGAAGGGTGGGCTATCTCTCCATAAGGGAAAGATGATTTTTTAAATGCAAAATGCTGTGGTCTTTTTGACCTGAATGGGTAAAAGACAATCTTTTTTGAGCAAATCTTTTTATCTGGACTTCCTGCAAATGAGTTCATAATCTCCTGATTATTGTTATGGAAAGTAAAGTTCACAGACTAATTTATCCACAATGAAAATATAATTTCCTGTAATTTTTGGCAGCAAAATTTGTTTCAGGATTATGTTCTTCTGAAAATTTTAGTATGGTGACAAAACAAAGATGAAAATGTTTGGGGTTAATACACTCTTTTTTGATGCACTTGAACAGAACCTTTAAACAGAGAACGAAACAGTTTCCTGTCCTGATTTATTGAATGAGAATTAACTTCGACAAATCCAGAACCTCAGAGCATGATTTGACCTTTCCCACATATGTGTGTGTGTTAAATATAAAGTCTATTGTCAAAAGCAATCAGGAAAGGAGTTCCCAAGACTATGCAAGTAATTTTGGGTAAACAACAAGGTGAATTATGTAACTAAATTTGTTCATGTTATCATGAATAAGATTATGTCTGATAGATAAGCCCTAAATTATGCATAGATAATATTGTTTATCTATCATGCTTCCTAGACAGAATTTTAAGTGTTTTACATTACTATTGCTATTTATAGTGTCTCAGTGCAGTGATAATGGCTTTAATGTTATCTAGGTTTGGCCAAATATAGTAATCTCTGTGCTATAAAAGGAGGCTTGAAGTCCTCTGTGAAGGGATAAAGGTTGGCTTTGTCATTGAAATTCCTTTGATGAACTGTTTCAAGAAGCTTATTTTAGAGCTGGCATCCAAGTGCAGTAAAAGTGACAGTTTCCTCTCTTCTCCCCTTCACATAATTCTTATGAATCATGTACTCAACAACATTAACTTGTTTTCAGAGTTTCTTAAACTTCTTGACAACTTGAACTAAGCCATTTGCAGAAATGAAACAAGATCATTTGCTTTCAGCTTTTTAAATGAAAAACATTTGTAACTCGTCTTCTGATTTAATGACATTCTAACACCAAAAAGTTCTCCCCTTAAAAATGTCTAAATAGTTGCACTTTGGCTGAGTGTCAGGGTATTCAGACCAGCTGTGTCAACTTAACCTCTTCACCTTTTAGGTGTTGTGATGCCTAATTAGTTGCTCATGAAGTTTTTTAAATTCCGAGTTTGCAAGGTTCTATGGAATTGTGAACTACGACATTTGAGGAAAAATTCAACGAAGCAAACATCTTTTTCTTCCCTCCTCCCACTGTCCTCACACACAGGATATCTGGTCTTAGTGTTTCTTGGTGGTGAAGGACTTACCCTCCTTAATGAATAGAATTACATTATGACAGGTATAAATTTTTGACAGTTCTTCCCTCGATATTTTCAAAGATTACACAGTCCCTCATCTCAGCCAAAGTTTGTGTATCTTTAATTTCTCTGGAAGGCCTCATTGCCAGGAAAGGGCAGGAGCAGTAACTTTTTAAATATTTACTGTATAATCCATCTTCCTCCTTGTCTTCTTTCATTTTTGTGGGGAGGCAGAATGAAAATTGATGGTTGATGTGTAAAAACAAGGAAGAGCAGCAGGAGAAAGCCCAAGAGCCAGTTTTACCCATGTCTTGCGCCCTTGCTGCTGCTCTCCCTGCCAGTCCGTGAGCTTCGATTTCCTCCGAAGTGTGCTGATGGGTTGGTTGGTTGTTTCTCAGAGTCATGGCTTGGCAAGACCTCTCCCTCCTTTTCTTTATTCAAGGCATATGCCCACAAGCAGTAGAAAGTTATTTTTGCCCGTAGGTGGAGGTAACTGTGGGTTTCATGTTAGTTCAGAGCATTTAATTGCTGTAACTTCTGGTTGAGGCTGTAGGATGAGAAAATGAGTAGGAGGGAAAATGAGCCTGCCCACATCTTTCCACAAATGACAGCAGTGAATTTTACCTAAGCAGGAACTCCCTCTGTCAAGAGCCAGCTCCCAGGAGTTTCACCTATGCCTGCCAGGGGTGAGCCTTTGCTTTTTAATGTTGCAGATTTTTTTTTTTTTCTTTTAAGTTAGCAATAAGTTTTAGGAAGTGCAGGGGTGGGTTTCACTCATGGATGAAGGTGAATTACTCTGCTCTTACCACCACTAATCACTTGGCTCTTCCTAGTCAATTTGTTGTTTTCGAGAGGAAAAGTCACTTGTGTTTTGGAGATTGTAATTCACGCTAAAATTCATGTTTAAAGAAATTCGCTTACTTTTCAGCCTTGTTACTCCTGGAGTTGACCTCAAAGCTGTGCAATAAGGCTGGGTGTTAATATTGCAGGGGATGTGTCAACCCAGGATCACTCACTCTTGATAATAAATGTATTGATGATTCAGTCATGAAAGTTTTAAGCCAAAAAATACAGCAGGTTTATATATTTTAGCAAATCTACCGCTTTGTGCATGTGCACAGCAACCTCTAAGAACAAATAGATGCTAATGTGTTTAAGTATTCATTTCATCTGTGATCTTCCTCTTTGAACTGGGAATATATTGTGATCTTGATCCCTGCTGGGAGCTCCTGGTGTCTTCAGGGGTGTGAGCGAGCCTTGTACCCTCTGAAGAACGAAACAGATAAATAACTGGCTGCAAGGCACCCCGCTGGATGCACTGCTCAAACACGTGTGTGGTAATAAAGATAACATCCCAAAAGTGCAGCGTGCCAGGTGACTGCAGATCTGCAGCCACCAGCAAGCCAGCAGCAATTAGGAAGGACCTGTGATGTATAATTCACACCCTGCTATTCTGAGTTTACACAGGGGCCTGTGAAGTTCACAGGGTGATGGATTGAAGAGTGTTAGATGTTTTAATGATGAAATACTGTGAATAGTAATCTGGAGACAATAATGAAGGTGCCTGCAGAAGTTTACAGGGCAGAATTTTAGCTCATCAAGGTTATTTGGATTCTTTTTTCTTCAATAGCACTAAGAATAAATTAAATTTTTTAAAATGTAAGTGTGACTGCTGATCAGCCTGACAGACACAAATGTATCAAATTTATAGTAAAAAAAGCGCATCAAATTACGTTTATTCAACTAATTCACTCCCAGTCCTCTGTACTCTGGAGTAACCTTGACAAGAAAAATTGAGTATTCTCTGAACAAAACTTTTCTTTTTTAAAGACTTGCTTTTACAGTGTTGCTCTTCTCCTGTAAAGACTTTGTGAAATTTCAGTTGATGAACTGCTTTGTCATGTAGTTAACATGCAAAGTGGTTTTAAGAACACTGAGTTTATATAACATTTGAAGAGGTTCTTATTAAAATCATCCTATCTTTTTGCTCCCTCCCTAGATGATAATGACTGAAAAGCAAAAATTAGTTAAACTTTTTATTCTGTAATGCAGTGAACTTTGCAAAACTATCTGAAACTCTCTTACAGAAGCTGTAAAACAGAGGCACAGTTTTGGATGGGGATGGATCAACTTCTCTTGTCTTATACTATATTTATATCCCTCAACAATTGCTACTAATTTGTGCATCTGTTCCTACTGGTGTATATATAATTTTGACACTGGATAAATAATGAAGAGACAAAAGCTGAAACCAATTAGTGGAGAAGAGCTCTTGAGTGGTCTGGCATCCTGTGACTCAAGTTAGTACATTGCTAACTTGAGCCTATGTCCTCCAGTAAATGAAAGTCATAGTGCAGTTTTCAAACTTTCTCTTTTTTATTAACTTTGCTTTATACTAAGTGGTGTAAAACTTGGGGAGAGGTTGGTACTGACTGTGCAGTCTGCATAAGTCCGTATGTGGAAGTTTTTATGAGAAACCAAACTAAGAACACGTCACTTCAGAAACAGAGCTAACAGAAATGAGGAGCACCGAAGGAGGACTGCACAAAAGAGAAAAGGAGTCAAAAGACCAAAAGATTAAATTAATTTCATTACACACATCCCATTGGCATGGCATTGCCCTTGTGGAATGGTAGAAGTGCTCTTTTCAGAAAACTGAGATTTTTCTGTGCCCGTTTGTGTTTTTGTTACAAAGCCCAGGAAGGATGAACACAATTTTAAATGGTGGGAATAAGGATTTGTAAAACTGCGTAGATTCTAGGGACTTGGAAGTTTGCAGATAACTTTCAGAGACTGGGAAGTGTCTGTGTGATGCTATTTTAAAAGCAACCAAAATATAGGAATATAGGTGTTATCTTCCTTGATACCATGACCAGCAGAGATCTTTGTGGTTGCTGTATGTGATTTTGCCAAATATCTGAGGGTCTCAAAAGTGCTGAGAAAATCTAAGGAAGCTCTTGGCCAGTAACCATGTCCCTATTTTGAATCAACCTCCTAAACTGACAACTTAAATATAGAGGAGGATCATCAACATGCAAAATCTACTTCCTCATCTCCAGTTGTACAGAGCCGACCGCCAAGACGAAAAACCTGGTGTGGTGACTGCTTATAAAACTTGGATCTGTGTGACTATCAGCAAAATATTCCCTCCTAGCCTCCTGTTGCAGAGAACTCGCCAGTAAGTGGCATGCAGAAGGCTGGGTGACCAGGGCTTTGCTCAGTTGTGAGACCAGCTGTAAGTGCCTGTTTGTCTCCACCAGTAGCTGGAAGCACAACTTGCCCTCTCACTTGAAAAGGAAGGTGCATTTAGGAAGCAGTGGGGTATTTTCCCAGCAGAGTTACAGTAGTGACAGTTTGATCCACCATGTCAGCTCGTTGTTTTGGGGGTTTTTTGACTCTGGTGGTTTGGGTAGGTTTTTTAATTCAAGCATGATTCTTTGCAGAGTGTGATCGTACACTGGCTCCATTCCTGCTCACTGTGGGGAATGTTGCTAATAGAAGGTTACTAGGGCAACCCTCCTTCTTCTCACAACTACTTAATTTCTGTTATCTCCAAGGCCTGGCAGACCCATACATCAGTGCTGAATGAGGCAGCAGTTCAGAGAGGTGCTTTGTAACCCCCTGGACCATGAAGGAACGGAGAGAATCTATGTCACAAAGCTGATGGGATATTAGCGGGGAGGAGAGGTAGGCAAAAAATATGGGAAAGACAAAAAAAACTTGGAAAGAAAGGAGCAAATTTACCAACTGTTAGCATGTCTGGAGGGAAAGAGAAGGGAGAATGGAAACCAGATGCAAGCGGGTGTAGACAGTGGACAGTTACGGGCCACAGCAGTGCTGGTGGAGAGCCTCCATTCCCGGGAGCATGCACACAAATGCACCGCTGCTTTGTGCCTTGGCTGTTTCCAAAGAATGAGCTAATAAGAATCAATTTGTAGCACAAAACAAACAAAACTTTGGCTTCTGCTCAGGGGAACTTGAGCAATTGCAGTTACAGATCAGGCTTCAACAAATGCCAAGAGCTGATCCATAAAAGTATAATTATTCTGTTTCATTTGGAACCTTTTGTTCTGGATTGCATTCAAAACTACTGTAAGCCCCTTTGTGAGATTCATTTCCTTTCCAGGCAAGAGAAAAAGAGGCCTTTTAATTTAATAATTCTACTTTGTTTCAATTAAAAATGAGAAAAAACTCACATCCTTGCCTTTCTTCCCTAAGATTCTCCCCTCCTGCAGAACAGTGGCCAGCAGGTAACAGTTTAGGATGACACATCTCATTTAGAGACAAAATTGTGTTCCAGAGTGTAAATTGTAAATGATATTCTGTTTTTAATATCCAGTACTCTTCGTAATTTTCAGCTGAAAACTGAATAAAATTTTGTTATTGAAATTGAAAGTGATTACAAATTTCTTGCAAAGCCCAGGAACACTGAAATTGCAGGTGTGGCTTACCTGCTGAGCTGCTTTTCCTTGGAAGTACGCAAAGGGGGAAGGAGCAAATTGAAGATGGTATCTTGCCTGAAAACTTAAAAACTGAGATGGACGGTGAGTTCTTTAATTTGACTTGGTAGTGAGGCTGGTCAGAGTTCAGAAATGCCTGGCTCCCACTGCAGAAACGGCCTGACGACTACGTCTTGAAGGCTCTGAGGAGCTGTGCTGAAGGAACAAGCAGGGAGTGCGCGCAAACACACACGTTCTGTGCTGGGGACTCCTCGTGGGCACTGGTGGGTCTGTGGGGGGAGTGAAGGGGGCAGTTTGGCTGGGCTGCTGAGCCAAAGGGGCATCTTTCTGTTCCTCACTAAAATGGAAACACAGAGAATTAATTAACTCAGTTGACATTCCATGTGGCAGAAAGCACAACACAGAGGTATCGAAGACCTGAAGAGGCACCAGTGATGAGGCACCCCATGCCCATCAGGAGTGTAGAGGCTTGACCCACGTGCCAGGGTAGGTTGTCTGGATTCAGTTTTCCCATGTACCAGAGGGCGTTTGAGGCCGCATCTCCTGGGAGAGGCCGTAAATGAAGAAGGCATCCTCATTCTCTTTTGTTAACTCTGTTTCATTTTTCCATATAAAAGAATCAAACCCCAGAGCAGTGGCTTGAATCCCACTGTCCCATGTCACAGCATGCGCCATAATCAGCAACGCAGAGCGGAGCGCTTGCTCTCTCTGCCTCTAATTATTCTGAGTATTTTATATGTAATGAGCAGCTGCAGCGTGAGGTCCTGAGGGCACCCCTGTTCCCAATCCAAAATAGCCAGTTGTCCAGTTCAGGCTGGATTCAGGCAGAGGAAAAATTAGATCCATGTTTTCTCACATCTTGGGTGAAGGGTCTTAGGAGATGGTTTCCTTGCTTTCAATTTCACTCCATTTACTTATAAATAGCAGGCATTTGCAAAATACTATGGAATCAAGGATACAAATTTCTGTGTACATTTCTGTACCCTAAAGATGTGCCAGTCTTTGGTGTCAAGCCAGTGGTATTTTAGCTGGCAGGAATTCTGGCTCCCAGGTAAGATTTGGCTACAGTCATGTGGATGGCAGCACGGATGTGTATGCTGGACACATACTGTGTCTTATTGTAGCTTCTGACTTAGTCTGAGCTCTGTCTGTATTTTTTAATTCAAACAAACAAATAACAACCAAAGAAATAAATTAAATAAAAGTCAAGTATTCCTGTAAGATGCTATCCCAAGGCTCAAACTGAAGTGAAAAATTACTTGCCAGGGTTTCTAGCCCCGGTGGTCTTAGATTAACCACAGCATGTCCTAAGTAGCTGGAAGATGCAGAGGCCAAGAGGATCCTGGGGATGATTTGCTTTTGCCTTTGACTGCTGTTAACTTCTGTTTACAAGGATTCTGGTGACTGGATGTTGTCAGCAGGATTTTTTTTCAGTTGCATAAGGACTGAGAAAACAGTGTCTGTCTGACTCTTCCACAGTGAGTGGCTTTCAAGTTAAGCCATGGCTGCAGTTATTGTGCTCTAGCTGTGACACTATAAATAAAGTTATTAACAGCAATATGTAAATGGATTTCTATTTTTGTTCCCTGTATTGTTTGCAAAATCTAGGGCAGTTATTCAGTGAGAATCATCTGCTATTTAGCACTGAGCCTACCAGCATTAGATGTTGTGTGGGCTGCTGCACTTTCCCCCCCCCGCCTTTCTTTCTTTCTTTGCAGTGGCTATTAGAATCCAGCACTTTTGCAAGTTTGTTTATTGTGGTATATAAGAAATAGAGTAGCTGTGCTAAGCATTTTCAGGCTTCTGGAGAGTGCCTTGGTGCATAAGAATAGGGAATCATCTTCTGGTATCTGAACTACAGGAGCATTAAACCCAGCCATACAAACACCAAATACCACAGCTGCCATTTGCCTTGGTGAGCATCTTGCAGATTCCAGATTGTTCAAAGATCTCTGCGGTTTGTGTTCTGTTTGCACGCTCCGTTTCCTCCTGCTGCCCCCTCCACTGCTCCAGACCCGCCCGGCAGCCCCAGGCCCTGCTCACGCTGGGAACTTGTACCACGTCAATTCATGCAGTTACAGCACAGACCCCCAGGGAGAACACGGATGTGTTGTTTTAGAAACACTTTACTACAGCCATGGCTACTCCTGTCTGGAAGAGCAAATTATTCTAATCCAAGGCATCTGTTAGAAACCTGGATGTATCTGTGCTAGGGTCAGGGTCCATGTGGCTGTTAACATGGATACTCTAAAAGACATTTCACTTGAGGCAGTTTGTTCAAACTTCTTCTTTCTCTGCAAGTGAATGCAGCTCTGGATTCCCCAGATCCCAACAGGGAAAGTCCCAACCTGTTTGTCCTGTGACTCGTTAGCCACAATTTTATTGCCCGCTGTGTTAGCCTTAAGATGGGCATGTGTCCTCCCTGGCACTTAAAGTACATTTCATGCAGCTTTGTGAAAACCAAAATTGCTGCTACTGCGGTGGCATAGAAAGTAAACAGAAAATAGCTAGATGGGTTTTGCATAGATATAGAAAGATCTGAAACAGCAACTTTCCTCTTATTTTTATGCTATGAGACACATTACCATATTATATGTTTTAAGTGGTCTCCAGGGTGGCTTTCTATGTTATAGAAAAGATCTGGTCAGACTCTATTGATTTTATTGATATTAGTTCACTGGTAAACTAATAGCTGCTTGCAGGAACTACATTTGGAGATTATATTTGGTGAATATTGAGAGTAGCAAGCAAATGGCTTAGTGAAATATCTTAATGCATTAACACAGAAATTAAGTTTTCCAATGGAAAATGCAAGAGAAAAGCCATTTCTTGGTACGCAGATCTATTATTCTGGTGGTGGCAATTACAGTAATTCTCTTGAAATCAAGTTAAAATTATGTATCTGCTTCATTATGAGGAGAAACTACTGATTGCAGAAATCAGGGGAGATTTAGAAGAAAGTTAGAGAGACTTACATATGCAGTGAGCAGACCTGGCATCACCACGATTCCTGCTCCCGCACGTGAGGAGTAGGGTTTGTGTGGATGTTTCCTGGACTTAGGAGGCCAGGATTCACATTCCTGCTTTGCCAGGGTTTTCCCATGTAACCTTGAGCATCTTTATGTATTTTATCTATGTACCATACTGCTGTCTCTAGAAAACAATGTGGTGTTGCTTTTCTAGCACCAGTGACATTTTAACAGTTGCTTAATGTCACTGTTTACTATCTATGCAATCATGGAAATACGCCTAGTATTTGGAATATGAGATATGTTAGGGGCTGAAGAGGTGCATGAAATTTCATATTCCCTGTTTGAGGACCATCTTTGCATAGAAATCCTTACGTAGTGAGCTGACCTGAACTGCCTTGTGAGGAGGAGTGGTTTTACTGCTGATACTGATTGTACAGAATTTCATTATATTTGCCTTGTTTCTCCATGGAAGCTGAAGTTTTCTGTGTTACCAAAGGGAACCAAAAATAGATATCAGCCCACTGGTCAATTCAGATGTGATGGTAGGCCGCATCTTAAAAAGGAAAAAAAAAAACCCTTAATGTTAAGTTATATTCCTTGTAAAGTTGGGAGACTTTACTTGTGAGTTGGGGGTATCTATTAATTACTGCTTCTTATCAGGTAAGGAAAATTAATGTAGTGTGCAACAACCAGATAACAAGTTCAATTTCCTGCAGGATTTTTTCCTTTTCATTTGATTCTGACATTGCAACTAATCTCCCTCGTCACTGAAAACATGATGTGGTTTATTATTAAATTTATTATCAGGTTTGTTTATTAATCAAATAACATTGATCCCTCACTTAATGAGCTGTACCATTTTCTTTGGACAGCCATTTCAACTTTCAAAATAACTGACAAAGAATTATGTCTCCATTTTACAGTTCCTTTCCACTGATGTTCATTGGTGTTTCTCAGAGAAGTGACCATTTTAAAGTGTGTGCAGTTAAGTGTGTCTAAATGCTCTGGGTCCATTTCTCTTTACAGTTTCATCAGTGTAATTTTAAAAACACAACTGCTCGACTACATTTAAAAGTATAGAAGTGAGGGGGCAGCGAGTCCACTCATGCTGACTGTTCCAAAAAGGGCTGGAAGACTCATGTTCATGTTCTTCAGCACTCAGTTTTCCCACCAAATGGCCACTTTGTGTTATTGATCTAATGAGCTACCAATGGCAATTGTGTACACAGGTCATCACCTCATTTGTCCATTCTCAGCTGATCCATTGGGAGTATTTTGCTGTGTATTTTGCTACTACCGACTTTGGGAGAGGCACAATTGCTCCTTTATGTTTTAAGTTACGACATTTATATACTAATGTAATGCTTTCATTATGTAGTGACTTTCCAGAGGGAAAACCCTGACTTGCTGAAATGGCAAAGTAAATAAATCCCAAAAGGACAGGGCAGTGGGAAAGCCAGTGGAAAGAGCAAAGACATAAGGTTAGATTGAAGTGAGGGCTGCATGCAGAATTACTGCAGCTTTTTGGTTAGGCAGTACAAAAGCATCATTGTTTGCCTGAATATCCATGATACCAGAGAAGAACAGACTGAAGGCAGTTTTCACAGCTATGAAGAGCTCATTCTTTCTTCATCAAAGACCTGAGCAATATATAACAGAAAGCATCACAAACCTGATTAGAGGCAATTTCATCTCTATACCATGTGCCTGAGCCAGGATGTACATGTGAAACTGTTAACTGTGACAAAATTTATTACTCTCTTGCCTTCTCTGACAACCGATTGATTGCTGGCACACAGCCTCTTTGCAACAGGTTGTCTTTTGCTTTAATGCTTAAATTTTTAGTTTCTTTTTCCTACTGTGCTGCTTCTATAGCTTCAGTCAATTTTGCA
The DNA here is from genome assembly GCA_013400235.1 of Oriolus oriolus. Taxonomy (NCBI): domain Eukaryota; kingdom Metazoa; phylum Chordata; class Aves; order Passeriformes; family Corvidae; genus Oriolus; species Oriolus oriolus. The sequence goes on from VXBT01003828.1 coordinate 1,025,818, forward strand.
AGGCATTGTCTCAAAGAGAAGGCAGGAATGAATAATGCCTTCCTGCCCTGAATACAACTACATAACTGTGTTGGTCCCTTTTTTCAGAATTCTCTTAGCTCTGTTGCCCTACTTACTGGTTTACAGCAGGATTTTGATATCAGAGATTGCTCTCACCCCAGAAAACATACTGCAGGAATGCTCACAGGAAAAAGTACACCTGAAGTATGAAAACCAGAATATGGCTTTTCCTTTCTCTTTTACATGCAGTTCTGGATTTCAGGCTGTCTTGTGGAACAAAAATGAATCTGAGCTTTATTTTGGTGTGGGCTGGATTCAGCTCCAATTTGGACAGACCTGTCAGCTCTTTTGTACTGGTCAGGCAGACCAGGGTGTGTTTGGGCTTGCTTGGAGCCACAGCAACGGCACATGGTTGGGATCAGCACTATGCATGGTTCCTTCCTGCAAAAGGCCCTATCCATCAGCTTTGCCCTCTTCACCTTCCCTGGAGAGGGAATAGATTTGGCATCTTTTGCATTTATATGGTTTTTTTCTCCTGACCAGAGCAACTGGAAAAAAATTGGCATTCCCATCAGTCCCTTCTTAGATACATGAAAAAGGTCTAAATTTCCTCCTTCTTAATAACACAAAGTTTTATTTAGGATGGTTAGATTTCCTTTTCAGGTTTGACAGACAACAGCATCTAATTCGGCTGGCAATGATTGAGGAATAAAATTCCTTTCGCTCATCTCAAAGCCATCAATAATATGTCACATCTATAGTTTATCTGGTAGCCACTGCATATCTATTTTTATTTGGTTCTGCCTTCCTCAAGTAGTTTTTCTTCCCAAAAGCCTATTTATTACTCCTGTTTCCATTGAAAAATCAATCTGGTTAAATATAGTCTGCTGAAATAGGAAAATCTTGTAACTCAAAATGTCTAGGAGGAGAGGATAGCAAGTTTTTCATGTTTAAAGAAAAAAAAAAAAAAGAGTACTGGTGTTGCCTAGCTATAGCTAAGTTCCAGTAACTGGGGATGCTACTCATGCTTGTAAACTGCGAGACCTTGGGAGGTCATGGAAAAACTTTTCTTTGAATGACCGGTGCATTTTTCCCCTTTTGGTTAGTGATTCCAGGATCTACCTTTCTTCTCATTTCCTGTGCTGGAAGTGAGGGACAGACTGCAGGCACTGAGGTGAGGAGCACTGACCATGATGGACAGCGTGGTGACATTTTTCTCAGCAGCTCCTGAGCAGCAGCAGGGCCAGACCCTTTCCATGGGGCATTCCCAGCACTGCTACTGCAGACAGAGCTGCAGCCACAAATGTGGAATGTTTGTGCTGGAGATGTGCATCTCCCAGACGAGCCCCTCGGGCAGTTCTGGCCTCCAGGGACACTCACCTGAGAGCAAACACGGCAAAATCAAGCCAAAGCCGGGCTCTGCAGTTCGTGTCTTTGCATGGGCCTGGCTGTCATCATGCAGTGGCTGTGGATGGCAGTCTGCACGTTGCCACCAATGTCTCCCAGAGCCATCTGGTCTCCTGCTTCTTTGCTGGTTTTTGCTGTCACCAGATTCACTTATTATGGCCTTGCAGAGCGAACTTTTCAAATATGGCATGTGGGTTTGGTTCACATTTTTGGCAGCTTTGGAAGAGGGATGGGAAGGAGGCTTTCTGCTTTTTGTTGTAAAGAAAGAGGTGAAAAGGCTCACAGTTTTCCAGGGTTTTGGTTTTGTAGGGGTTTTGTGTGTGTTTCCTCCTATTTTGTGTTGTTCTCTCTCTCTTGCCGGTACTCCTTTGCTTATCACAACATTTGTGTACATATGTGCCTTCTCACCCTCTTGAGCAAGTGGGAGCCAGCATGACTGATCTCAAGATGGAACACTGTCATGGTGCAGGATGGAGTCTTGCTTCCCAAGGAGGAGCGGTGCCAGCTGATGTGTCACAGAAGTGCTAGGGCTCATTTGAAACAATAGATGATTTCTAATACCAAGTGGATCTTCTCTGAAATGACCATATAAGTTTAGGATAGAGTGTGTATCTTTTTACTGTTGTGTTTTCTTTTTTTCCCATGACTGTAGGAAAAGAAAAAATTTTAACCTCTGGTCTGTCTGGTGTCCTGCTGTTCTGGAGAACATTTTTTGCATCACTAAGGCTGTGTCTTTAGCCTGTCACACAGCCATCCCTGCCGTGCTGTTGAGACCTGAGATAGTCTAGAAGTAGCTTGCTGGACTGCCACAGGGCTGTCACTCAGCACAATGGTCTGTGTGGGCCACTCCACCCTCCCTAGGTGGGCTTTGCTGCCCTTGCTCACATTGGTGCTGCTTTTCCCAGACATGCTGCCGCCCGACCGTGGTCACAGTGGCACTGCTGTGAACTTGTCCTCAGCTTATTTTGGTTTGTCCTTTTGCTGTTGCTTCTATCAAATTCAGCAGGGAAAGAGCATGATGAGATGTTCTCAGTGTTTCTGGAAGCTGGAATCCTGTTCTGTGCACAGGCTGAGTAGAAGAGAGAACACACAGAGGAGCTCCATGCCATCCCATCTCCAAGTTGCTATAACTAGGAAGGAGAGATTGGATGTACCTTGATGTCTTGTCTATTCTAGGAACTTCTAGATGAACTTAATACTATGTTTATGCCACTGGAGCTGGAAAATAATTCCGGGCTTACAGTGCTGGAGGGGAACTGGCTTTTAAACAGACATCCAAGTGCAAAACTTGACTCATTTAGCAAAATGCTGAAGAGATGCTCCCACCCTGGAGATACTCAAAAGACACCTGAACATGGTCTTGGGTAACCATCTCTAGGTGGCCCTGCTTGAGCAGAGGGTTAGACAAGATGACCTCAGGAGGTTCCTTCCAACTTCAACATTACTGTGGCTCTCTGAAAGCCTACATTGGTGCTAAGAGCTTAACCCAGCCTTTCAAGTGAGAGTTTTGTCAGCTTCATCCTGGTCCATCCCTCTTCTTTCTTCTACCTTGTTCACATTATGACTCAATGACATGCAACACCAGTTGCAGGGGATGGTGGTGTAGCACCCTGAGACACTGTCCTCACCCATTAGCCTAGTGAGCTCACTGTCTATAGCCAATGACATCCTTGTTGCACCTTTGCTCATGAATGCTTGTTTCTAGTGAGCAATGATTATTTTATTGTGACACATTAACTCTTTCTTCTCTTGTAGGTAGTGCTCATTGTGGTAAAATACCATGGCTTTGGTTCACATCCAGTCAGATGCACTTTGCAGTTATTATAAGCCATTAAAGCTCACCGAGTCTGGGGTTTTGTTCTGTTTCCCATGCAGTGCCTGTGGTGTTTGGTTTCCAGCAACACATGGTGTTTATATTCATGACTGGCATTACCGTTGTGATGGTGATAGGGTTTGTGTTTCTTGCCTTGCTTGATTTATGTTGTGGCTGGCGTGCATGGCGCACACATGTCTTGAAATAGAACGCGACTGGTTTTTTTGTTTTTACATTGGAAGCACTGATGATTTAATTTAGCATTTTGAATAACCCTGCATTTGCAGAGGAACCTGTCGTGTCCCTCCTTTGATAACTGTATTAGCTTCAGACGCTTAAGTCTGCACTTCAAAATCATTCTCTGTAGATGTGTGTGGTTTTGAAATGTCTCATGTGGTTTCCTGCTTCCCACCTTGTCCTTAGCTCTTCTTATTCCTTATGTTCTTCTTTGCTTTCTGCCAAATCTCTCCCCTTCCTGCACGCTTGCAAAGAAAGTTCTCCTTTGCCATCTTTTGCCATCCCAAAGACCCTGTGATGCTTCTGCCTCAGGGTACATCAGTAGTGCAAGGATCACCTGACCCACAGGAGATAGTTTTAAAGGACCTGCAGTGGTAGGACTCCAGGTGCAGTGGGATGGACCTGAGCTGGTCTCTGGGGTGTTTCACTGAGCCTTCTGCTGGTTCCAGAGCTGCTTGTCCAGGTGTATCTTAACTGTTGTGCAAATGCATTACAGACCAAAAAATGGGAAAGCTGAGCTCAGCAAGTTGGGAGCGTTCTCCTCTTGTCTCTGCCTCCCTCCATTTCAGCTCAGTCTGCCTTTGCAGCTCTCTGAAGCACTGTGCAGAAAGCAGCCAGACAGCCCACTCGTGGAGGCCTTGCAGTCCGCTGTGTCCTGGTGGTTTTGGGCAGAGCCAAGCTCAGGCAGAGGCTGGCATCCCCCATGGTGGCAGCAGCAGCTGGAGCTGTGAGCCCAGCCTGTGCTGTGCTGCCCCTCCAAAATGGTGGAATCAGCACGAGCCAGCAGCTGTGAGGTGTTCCAGTCCATGCATCCTCCTTTTCTGTTCCCCTGCCTGGGGCTTCGGTGAGAGCAGGCAGGTATCAGGCTGGTCCCTAAGCAGAGGTAAGGATGGCAGGATCTGCCATCAGGGCCTTTTTCATCTTTTTTTCCTGTCAGTATCATGAGCCACATAGGGCAACAGGCATAAAACTGAGCTTGCCTTGTACAGCTATGAAATCTTGAGCCAGTCCTTGCTGGAAATAGGAACTGAAATAGGAGCTTAGGAAAGTATTCACCTCTACCCTAAAACACAATTTGTGGTACTTTTCAACCAAAATAAAACAGAAAGAATTTAAAAAGACGTATAAAATTAATGATAATTCCTCTTTTCTTCTCTGTCTTTCCCAGAAATAAACCACTTTCTGTATTTTTTTGAGGTCATACCCTGGTTACTGCTGGACAAAACCCAATCAGATGGTAAATCTAAAGACAGTGATGGAGTGGAAAATATATCAAGAGCTCTGAAGCCATTACAACATTTTAATTACATGCTAAACTGTTTTTTCCACAAAGCAGTAGCCTCTCAGATGAAGGGACTGGGACTCAGGGCTGATAATAGCTGCTGATGCCCAGACTGCAGATTGTGTGGTCAATCCCTTCTAATCAGCTTCAGCTAATAGTACTGCTAAACCACTGCCTTACTTATCTCACGATATTTTATAGCTATAATAATTATTTCATTTGACCTTTTGTTGACCACTGTCATTTACCGCACATTTTGGCACAAGGGAGGCCTATTACTGGCATTGTCCTCCCAGCAGCAAGGAAATGGCATGACCTCTGAAGACTGAGAAATAGTTGGCTTGAGTTGGGCCCTTCATCACAATCACCAGCACCATGGTCCTTTAATAAAATCTCTTTGTTGCTAGGGGTAGTCTGACAGGTAAGACTGATGTGTGGAGTGAGGAGCTAAGGGTGGTGGGAAGCCGTGTGTTTAACCTCTAAGGCTGCTAGTCTGGGTAAGATGCACTGGCAATGTCTGGAGGTGCTTCAGTCATCTCACTGCGTGTGTGTTGTGTGTGTAAGGACATAGATATGACAGGCTTTGTTTTCAAATAACAGCTCTGACTAAACACAGGATGAGGATCATGTGCTGTTCCCTGATGGCTACCGTAAGAGAAACCTTTTTTCCTAGTCACTTCTGGATTGTTGGGTATTTTACAGGGGGCAGGCTGACTTTAAGGGTTACGAGGGCCAATAACAAAAGGAACAGAAGTTCCTGGGTCCCCATTCCTCCCTTGCAGGTCATTAGCAGGACTGGGACTGAGAAACCTGGCTGGCATCTCTGCTGCTGGAGCTGCAGTGCTAGCAGGGGTATGTGGAGGGGACAGATTAGGCAGAGGAGTAAAATGTGGTTTAGTGGCTTTCAGAGTTCTTTGCTGAGAGCAGAGGACAGAGGCTTCAGGCTGTGTTCAGGTTTGCAAGGACTGTTTACTCTGACTGTCATGTCCTGTTCTTTCTCCAGCTGCCTGACACGAATGTGTCTCTATCCTCTCCATCTTCAGTTCCCAGATACCTGCTCTGTCCTCTGCCACTTCACATCCAGTCCTTTCCATACCCTGATGAGGTTTTCCATTCCCCACAGCCTGTGTGTCCCAGAGAGCGTCTTCTGATAGCTCAGTGGTGTAGCTGGTTGGTGGCAGAGCAGGTCACACAGCTGTGATGCACTCGGGTGCTTGGTCAGTGGACACAAATATGTGTGTAGAACGGCTCCATAGGTCTCTGCTGATTGCTTCATTTGCCTGGTTGAAAATATTGCCACAATTTAACTTCTAGAAATGTCTGATCCATTTATCTAGCATGGTTGCAACAGGGAATGGAGAGAGCAAACTCAGTCATTTATCTGTGTTTATTAGGCATGAGGAGATGGCTCAGGACATCCCTGTGTAGTATTTTCAGATACACCCACTGACATCTGACCATCAGAGCAGCAGCTGATCTTTTTTTCTCCTGTTCTAACACAAGGCTATTGCAACATGCACACAAGCAAAGAGTGTGAACATGTTCAAAAGCGAGTAATTTGCAATTTGCCACATGTTGGAAGAGGAACGTGCTTGCAACAAGACACATTTTGTTACTGCCACAAGAACTGGAGACATTTCCCACTTGTACATTACATATTAGCACATACTTAGGTTGCTTATGAGCAGTGCAGACTTGTCTAAGCTTTCATTTGATTTCAAGTGTGTTTGTTCAGGAGGTTTACTTTTATTTGTAAATATGTGGAATCTTGATTTATTTTTGTGTGTTTTCTCAAGTGTTTAAAAATAGCAAAGTATATTTTGATTCAGACATCCCTGCATTCCTGTCTTGTTTTTTTCTTGTACATTTTAGCATCAGTCTGACTAACAAAGAAGTATTTAATGCAATATGTTTGGTTGGTGATTTATTGGAGTTGAAATGTAGAAGGAAAATGTGAAAAGCATGCCAGAATTGAAATGTGTTTCAGGATTTTTGCAAAAAATGCTTGTGAAAATATTTTTGTTGGTTTTGCTTTCTGACTGAAGACATAGCAGGGAATTCCAACTGAAAACATACCTCCACAATTTGCCTAAAACACGATGGAGTTTTATTTTACAAAGAGGAAACAATTCCAAAGTGGTTGTTATTTAGACTTTTAATTTCTTTTCCAAGTACAGCTTGATGGCAATAATCAACTTCAAAGAACAAATCAACCACCGGATAAATGTTCCAATATATAAGTAGAGCTTATGAATTTTCTATTTATATGAATGCGTGTGCATGTGTACATTTTATCTTAGATCTATATAGATGCAGTCTGCTGCTTGTTTTACTGAATAGTTTTAAATTTGCCATAATGGCTGGGTTTGATTGCAAGTCAGTATTTTCCACGTTGTAATTGTCAATGAGACGGAATCTTTGTGCAGTTAAAAAAAGCCCCACAACCCACTGTTGTCCTTGCAGTACAACATTAATACTGATTCACTGAAATCAAGAGTCATTAATAATACTTGTGATTCAAATAATTGTGCTTTCAAAACAGCCCAGGCTGCTTTCACAGGGCTTTCCCAGTCCATCCTGGGCGGACGAGTGATGTGATGTCCCTGTGTCACAGTTGGCCTCAGCTGGCAGGTCGCAGTTGTCATTTGGCAGCACATTGGTCATGTTGTGCTTGCAGCCTTCCTGAGAGGAGCTCCTGGGCGCTGTAGGTGTGATAGGGGCTGCATCGTAAGGTGCCAGTAGGGTTTCTCCTCTCCTTGTTGCTATAGGGCTGGGACACCCCTACGTCCCTCCCCATCCCGGACTTCTAGCCTGGAATTTACACTTACACAAATAGCAGCGACAAATTTTGTAACGCTTTTTTTTTTTCTCCTCTCTTTTCCCAAGCATCCTCTTTGCAGACATAGAGGGTTTCACAAGTCTGGCCTCCCAGTGCACTGCTCAGGAGCTGGTCATGACGCTGAACGAGCTCTTTGCCAGATTCGATAAGCTTGCAGCTGTAAGTGTTCTATTATAATTTTGTTTCCTCTTGTTTTTATTCTCCTGTTGCAAAAATGACACACTGCGCCGGTTCACTGGATTTCTTAAATATTCACTGCCCTAAAAGGCAAGCTATTGCAAGCATGAATATAAGCTGAATACTTCTTTCTCCTTTATTTTTCCTAATTTTTTTTTTAGGAGAACCACTGTTTGAGGATCAAGATCCTGGGTGATTGCTATTACTGTGTGTCTGGGTTGCCAGAAGCAAGAGCTGACCATGCACACTGCTGTGTTGAAATGGGAATGGATATGATAGAGGCCATCTCGTAAGTACCATATTCCCCAGAGAGAAGCTCAGAACAAATGCAAGTAGATTTTCTTTCCTGTTAGGTCATCTTTACACTAGGAGCAAAGTAACCAAACCAGAGAACTCCAGCCAGCAAAAAGGGAAAGCAGCTGGAACAAGAAAACAAAATGCTGTAAAGGTTTGATGGCAGCAAAACAGACACTTGTGTCCATACAGCCATGTGGATATCAGAGCTCAGTCTCTTGATGAGAAAGGCAAAGGTTACTATAATTACTGGAAATCTCATTCCCAAAGGAGGATTCCAGTGAATTACAGAACTGTGAATTCAGAGGATTAATAGTAACTTTATTAAATTACAGTCACTATTCATTTATATGTCTTTAAATCAATTTTTTACTCACCTTAAAATTGCTCTGCTAAGGTCTGTCTTGTCTAGTTCAACAAATCCTTGTCTATGTGTCCCTATGCCAAAAGGGTCAGATTCAAGGCTTTCTCACTTTAGTTAAATTAATTACTGAAATAAAGAATGAAGTTGGTCTGGCACAGAGTGGGACAGATTCACGGTCTTTTTCCTTTATTTCTACTTACTTCCCCATCTTTATTTTTTTCTTTTCAAACCTCTGGTGATGCTTTGCCTGCTCCTGAGGTCAGACTAGCAATGATGATAGTCCAGACCATTTCTGTCTTTAGAGAGTTACAAATATTCTCTAGACCTATATCTAGTGTTATTACTTGGAGGATTACAGACAGTGTTGAATATAGTTTGCATTGTACATGTGCTTTCACAGGCCAGTTCTTTCAGAATTCAGGGAAGGAAGATTTATTTGGTCATCTTGAGTGTATGCAAGTTTAGGCACAAAGTTCAGTCAGTTTCGGGTGGTAACCGAGCTGACCTTGATGTCTACATCACCCCTGCTGCATAGATTCTCCTGCTCTTTCCCTTCTCTTCTGTTTTTTATTTTCTGAAAGTGTCTTCTGAAGTATTAGTGGCACCAACACAGAAGTAGATCTCCTCTTATTCCATGCAGTAAATTGATGGAGTTTCCACTTCAGCTTGATAAAATCTAAAGCTACCCGTTTACTGAGCTTGGTACAGTACATCCTTAACCATTTGAATTTCTGCAAGGACATCAGTACACCCCCAGAGGTTTCAACCTCATTTTCATAACACGAATACATAGGGTGAAAAGCAGTGTTTTCACCCAGGAGGCCCCATTCAAAGCACGGCACATGCAACAGCATTCCCTTGCTTTGTATACAGTGTACACTGCCAGGACTTTCTACCTTTCCTTTCCTGGTTTTAAACTCCATTGCTTTGCACCAGTCTCCTTTTGGGGCTTGTATGCAACATGCAAAATAAAAGGAATTGCAGGTAACTAGTTTCCAGTAGCCCTTGAAAGAATACTATTTCTTCCACGTGAAATACATTGAAGTAGCAGGTGACAAAGGGTCTTGTCAAACACGAGAAGCAGCAATCCTTAGCCACCAGCCCTACAAGCAGAATACTGGATTCATTGCCCAGTAGTTGGCCTGATGAAATCCAGAGATCATCACGTATTGCTGTGTAATCCCCCACAAGGCTGCATAATACCAGGATGTCTAGACTTCATTGGTTAACTGCAACCCACCTTACCTGGAATAAACACAGAGCTGAAGTGCACTCAGTGTTTGTTTACAAATAGCTCTTCAGCAGCCTTTAAAACTTGTTTCCCACTCGCTATATAATGAATGCATTTAACAATCTTATCTCTTAATGAGTCTGGCAGGTGACTCTGTTCTCACTACCCCTGCTCTCCCTCTTCCCCCCTCCTCCCCTAAGGATCAAGATAAGAGGTTTCACAATTAAGCTAACCAATAGCTACTGAACATTTGATTGCAGGTAATAAATAACTACTGAATATTTGATTACAGACTTCACCAACACTGGGCCCTACCCGTAGGCTGATTTCATCTGTGTCTAATAACAGCAGGGAGTGTTACCCCAAATAGAAAAGATTTCAAGAAAATTGTGTTCACTGTACTGAGGTTAAAAATGAGCTGAAAAAAAAAAAAGGAAGGTAACAAAGGATATTTCATCTGTCTGTAAAGAGTAACCAAACTTACTTGTTTGCCTCAAAGTCTGGACAAAGTCACCTTCTCATCAATGAGAAAAGTTCCCTGGTCTTGTGTCAGTAACACGGCTTGGCTGGGGGTGCAGGAGGGGTCGTAGCACCTGGTGGAGGGAGGAACTGCAGCTGTGTTGCTCCTGTCAGGTTTGTGGGTGCTACATTTTTATTACTCCAGTTCCTGTTCCTTTCCCAAGTGTTGTGGCTGGAGCTCTTTCAGTTCATAAGCCTCCAACACCTTACCCACATCGGCTTCCTTTACCTGCTAGAGAATCTCTGTTGCTTGTTAATAAAAATAATGAATGTCACTTCAGTGAGCAGATAGTGAAACATAAGATATGGATCATAAAGAGAAAGGAATCGAGGAAGACAGAAGCTGTTTCAACAAGAAGTCATCTTGGACACTGCTTTTTAGGGGACATGTTGCACTGTTAGGAGTGAACTGGAGTCCAGAATTGGTCTCTCTTTAATCATGCAATTTCATTAATAATTAAAACACAAATATTAGAACTGTGTTGATGTTAGAGAGTTGGGAGGACTTACCTATCCGGATGATGTTATCTAGAAAGGACTGGATGAACCTGAAAACTGAAGAGATTGAAATCTGATAGGTATAAAGTACCTTCTTGCTGCAATGAACTTGCTTCTCAAAGGAAGGGACAGTGGTATGTGATGTAGGTGAATTTGCCTGTGAAACATGGACATTCTGGGAATGATGTGATTGGCAATAATGAGAAGCAGAGTTGTTCTGAAGGCCTCAGCAAGACTTTCCCCTACCCACACTCCTAAATATATTTTTCATGTGAACAGCTATTGAAGTTAACTTTTGCCCTAAAAGGGCAAAACCCACAAAGTATTCCAGCAGTCTTTCTGGGAGTAAGCAGAGCATCCAAAACCTCATTACAATCAGAACTTGAGTATTTGTAGCTGTCTGTTTGGAGTGACTGCAATAGATGTGGTTCTCTGGTTTTGCTGCTGTAAGGCCTGTTAAAGTTTTCCAGCTTCAGTGGGGTATTTCACACACATATCATATTTCATCTGTGGGACAGCTGATGCTTGGTGCCATACAGACAAATTAAGATCTCTGAAATAATTTCCTTTTTCTCTTTGCAACATGCTATTACTCTTAATGAGGCCAAGTGCTGGCAGGTTATGTCCAGCTTTGGTATGGAAATCAGAGACCAGCACTTAAATGCTTTTACTGCCCCAGAGATAATTTTTTTATGAGTTCTCAACTTGATCCTGAGTTCAGTGCACATGGATTTACTCCAAGAGCTCCCTGTTCCAATTAGTGCTCTTCTTGGCCAGCCTGGCCATCCAAGAGCAGTACAGCTCGTCCAGTTCTGTTCTGTTGTCCTTGATTGATGTGGATGTGGATGAGCAGCACCGTGTGTATGTGCGAATAATTTATGGATCATTATGGATTTTCGTGTTCTGCATGCCGGTTTGTGCTGCTGACTGCAACCATTCAGTTGTTAGTAATGTCCCTTCTCCCCCACATCTCTTTCCAGACTAGTCCGTGAGGTTACAGGCGTGAATGTCAACATGAGGGTCGGAATCCACAGTGGCAGAGTTCACTGCGGGGTCTTGGGCCTTAGGAAGTGGCAGTTTGATGTGTGGTCCAACGATGTTACATTAGCCAACCACATGGAAGCAGGGGGCAAAGCTGGGTAAGTTTCTTCGTCAAAGCTGTTGTGTTTATCCATGCAACTCCCATGCTAAATGTGTAAGACTAGTAGCATGGCTAAATCAATTGGGGTTTATTGCTTGTTTGTTCCAGTACATGGAACCTATCCCTGACAGGACGTGGCTTTTCAGGTGACAACTTTTCAGAGTCTGCAGAGCTTGCTTGTCTTTTGTCTCATTCAAGGCGCATCCACATAACAAAAGCAACCCTGAACTATCTCAATGGAGACTACGAGGTGGAGCTGGGCTTCGGAGGGGAGCGCAACGCTTATCTGAAAGAGCACAGTATTGAGACCTTCCTGATTGTACGGTGCAGCCAGAAGCGGGTAAGACCAAACAAATTAATGCAGGTTTAGGTACCTTTAATAACTTGAAACTGAACTGAAATAACTTGAAACTGGTCTCTGAAGCACCAAAGTAAAGCCTTTATAGATGAAACAGTTGACCTTCAGTGACAAAAATTCCTGTTTCTCTCTCCTCTTCCTGAACTTTAATGTGCGTAGAAGGGAATGACCACCATCTGCATAAAGTGTCTGCATCAAGTTCTTTCTAGTTCTCTCAAAGAAATTGTCCTCAGCTGTTTTCAAAATCACATGGAAGAATGTTGTTAATATAGATATGTGTTTTGTAGAAGTACATAAAGGAATAGATTAAAACCATGAAGATCTTTTCTCTGTCAGATTACAGAGGTAATTTTGTCTACCTGCTCACCAGATGAATGAACATAAAGATTAGAGCGGTTCCTATCATTGCTTTTCAGCCTCTCTTTCTGAAGATGGGAAAAACTGGCCCATTGTAATGATGGATTGTGATAGTAAGATGTGATCATACCAACTATGGCATGGGTCAGGCTGCACAAAGTAAGGCTATTAGGGCATTACTGAATTGAACTTGAATCAAGTCAAACTCAAGTGGACTTCAGCTGATATATCTTCTTTTTGTGACACTGCCAATAGCAAATTACCACCAGTTTGTATTCTTTTTAAAAATGGTAGACTGAAATACTAGAAAAGGACCTTTTTGATCTAGTTGAGCATAGCCAATAATATTTCTCTTAGTAATTTCTGCACTGTAGCCACTACTTTGCTATTCACAGTATGAGCAAGCATATACAGGTTGGCCTGAATTGAAAATAATTTCATATATTTCTGAATCTAAAACAAATTATACCTTCCCACATTTCTAAACAGGACTGCCATGAGATTAAGTGAATTAGTGTTTGTGACATGTTCCAGCAGCATGGTTGATTTGAATAGCTAACACCTGTACAGAAATACTTTGCTACCATTGCCTCATTTCCTGAGAGAAGGGAAGCCTCAAATCTCCTTAATGGATATTGTGTAAAAAATCTCCAAGAAAATCCCTTATCATCTGCTAAAGAGAGAAGCTGATGTTTTGGTCTCTAGCTGCTCATAAAATAAATCTCATTAACAATTGTCAATCTTTGAAAGAGGATTAGAACTTGCAGTGCAAGATTATTGTTCCTGAGCATCACTGCCTGTCAGTGGGCCAGCTGATGTTTATACCTAAATCACTTCCTCTTTGCTGGGCAGATTTAAGAATATAAGTCAAAATACCCCTGTGGTCAGACCCCATCTCCTGGAGTGGAGAACCTACACTGACTTCTTAAATCATGCAGTCACCGAGCTGTCCATGTATTCTGGTGGAGAAACGAAAGCTTCTCTGGATGGAAGAGGAAGACATGAGATCAGGATTCTGCTGCTTGCAAGTATAGGCAAAAAACCTCAGAAACAGAGACTTCAGAGTGCTTGGCACCCAACTTCATTTTTGAACACGGCATGTATTTTGAGTGGGAGATTGGACAGAGAATCATAAGAGACATGGATTCCATTCCAGTCATAGGTTTTGAGGAGCTTCCATCTTTATGCCTTGATTTGCCATAGTAAAATAAAATGGGCCATTCTTTTGCTGCTTTATATGTATTTATTGCAGCTCTGTTACATAGTGCAGCCCTTAGCTGAAGTCTCTGAGCACTACTATAATGCTGCTGTAACGTGCTGAGTCCCAGAGTGGCCAAAAATTGGGACATTTGCATGACTTATATAATTATTGGGCTAAAGTGAAACATAAAAAAGCAGCTACCCAGTGTCATGGGTATTAGGTGTTTAGATTTTGAGGTTTGCCCATACTGCTGCAACTTTAGTGCTCCCATAGCTATTTTTTAATCTCTTTGTGAATAGTTTCATAGAATTGTAGAATGCCTTGGCTTGGAAAGGACCTTAGAGATTGTCTTGTTCCAAACCCCCTGTCAGGGCAAGGACACCTTCCATTAGACCAGGTTGCTCAAAGCCCATCCAACCCAACCTTGGACATTTCCAGAGATAGGGCATCCACCACTGACAACCTCTTCCAGTGTTTAAAGTTCCCTCCCTGTTCAAAAACTCATTTTCACATAACATGAAGATCAGAAGGGAGAAAAGCTTTTCCCTTTGTCAGTTCAGTCAGTCTTGAACATTTTGCCTGATGGCCTGCAGAGTTCTGGTACTTTACTTTTTCCTTTCATTTCTGCTTGATTTTAATAACTTCTTGGGATTTATTTAGCCAGGTTTTCAGTTAATTCTGTTCCACTAATGGCCATAAAATGTTCACCTAACTTAGTAAAGAGTTCCTGTGAGTTGTGTCCGGGTTCCTGCTGTCCTTGCACATAAGGCTTGGAATTAGCATTGGCCTGAGAGCAGATCCAAGTAACTGCCTGAGCTGTTCCTCAGTTCACACAGCAGACTTGAATTATCTGGAGACCTGGGTCATCAGTCCCACAGCTGTCAAAACCCAGTGATAGAATAGATCACATGTAAGGATATATATTCCATACCCTTTCTGCTTACTGTTGCCATGGGGAGCCACAACTTTGAATTTTCTGTCTTTTTTGTTTGTTTGACTTTTTTACCGTGTTAATACCATTTCTTGGGCACAGAGTAAGTGGGAGGAACATTTATCTAATATTTTTGTTCCAGGAACTGAAACTAGCTTCTTCTTTGAAAATATTTTTTTTTCTTCTTCCTTTTTAAAATTGCTGTTAACTGGAATATAGTTGGTGCACTTTTAGGGGGAAAAAGGCTAGATTCTGCTCCCTTGTTCTTTAATAATATCGCTAGATCTGAAAATGTAGTCGTTGTTTTCTGTCTGGTAAGCAGAACAGCTGCTTTCTATTAAAAGAGAACAAAATGTAAGGTTTTAAAACCCAGGTTTTTTAGATTCTTTTCTCCTCATCTCTACCTCCAGATCTGCTTTCACCTTTCTGTTTGCCCTGTCCTCTGATTCTGCTGCCCTCCTGGGTGAGCACTTGCCTGTGAAGCATATAAAAAATGAAATTAGCAGGTTCTGCCATAAAGGTCTGTTGAATCTATTGCTGTGGTTTGTTTGCTGCCATTAGTGCTAACAGTGGGCTGCTCTAAAACCTAGTTGCTCTGGTTGTCTGGTGTCTGCCAGCGATTGTACCCCCTCTCCCTCTCCTTTTTTCTCCTGAGACAGACTCTTCTAATGTCTTCACACAAGAAAGAAGAGACAAGAACAAGCTCTCACATTTTCTCGCTCATCAAAGGAAACCTTCACCTTTTGCACAGTTCAATTATCTCAGTGTCTTCTATTTATTCTGTGATGAACTAATGTGATTCCTGATAATGAAATGAAATTTCTGTCTGTGATCTCTAAGGGAGTGATCATGCACTTTGTACACTCGAATGTCTCAAGTTCAATTTCTACCATGCTAGTCCTCATATGCTGGGTGCTAATACTCCATTTCTTCATATCTATCAAATACACCTCTGCTTCTCTCGTTAGCCACATCTGTCATTGCTCACTTGCTGCCAGGTAAGATAAGAAAAAATTCAACCAAATCTGCCCCAGGAGCAGTAACTGAGTAACTCTGCTAGTAACTTTCATCCAGACTAATACTTCCTTATTCAACACTGTCTCTTGCCACTTCACTAGAAACCAGCTCTTTTCCCAGCTTCATATTCCCCATCTGTCTTAGCCATTACTCTCCAGCACAGCACTCTGTCAAATGCTCTGTGGAAGAAACAAAGCCAGTGAAAGCTACTGTATTTTTTTTCTCTTTAGAAAAACTTGGATTCAAGGCTGTTAATCCAAACCCAGCATCTGCTGCTGTACAAGCTCTGTGTCATGATCGCTGACTGAATAGCTATTAAAAATATCTGTTACCAGAACTGAAATGGAATCTGGCAGTTTTCCACAGATCTGGAATGGAGGTTGTCTTTCTGACTTCAGCACATGACACTTAAGTTTTGCTTCCAGACATGGTTTAGTGGGACTTGGCAGTGCTGTGTTTACAGTTGTGCTCAATGATCCTAAATGCAACCTAAATGATTCTGTGACTCAGTGCTTTCCATTTATAACCCTATGCTTATGAGCCTTCTTCCCTTTTGCCTCTACTGTAGCAGTAGTGATTACCTGGAGAGAAACAATCTGTTCCTTCAGTTCTACAGTAATGAAAAATTTTAAGTTTCTGTTATCTTCACATGGGTGATATACGCAGGGTAACTTTGGTTCTTATTCAGTTCATTTTCACAACCATTTGGATATGTGTTTCTAATGGAGTTAACACATTAGCATGGAAGAAATACAGGAATTCTCCAAGGAGATCTTTGCCTTTCTCCCTTACTGGCTTCATTCTTTACCTCAAAGTCTGTATTTCCAGATAAACAGCAATTTATCAGCTAGAATTACTAAACTGTTGCCCACATTTTAGTGATTCCCAAACTTAACCCCTAGGCATTGCAATGGCCTGCACAACAATGTCTTTACCCAGCTACAGAATGGTTTTGTTTTATTCATGTTACATGTGGCTTTTGTAGCTCACCCTGCAGACTGTAGCATTCATATTGCGTATCTCTGGTCGTCCACCTTCACAACTTTAATATCTGCCCTTCTGAATCTTATTCAAAACATTTGTCCCAGTCATTATTGCTGTCCTATCACTTCCCTGACATTCTTGCAGTACTCAATTTAATTATTCTCAGTTCTTGTGCTGCCCCGTTTCTGGTGCTTGTGCAGGAGCATGCCGCTTGGTGGTTGTTACTCGGTTCCTGCTCTTCTCTGAGATCAAGTGCTGCACCAACTTGTAGAACCACCACAACTACTCTTCGCAGAACTTCTAATCACTGGTTAAAGCTTTACTCTGAGAAGAGTGGAAAAGTGTGTGTTTGAAGGAGGGTGGAACCGACCTTAAGGTGAATGGGATTTTAACAGCGCGTAGTTTTACAGCCAGTTTTATCGTCCTCAGCATTGTCAAAAATCCAGGGGAATGCTTTGCTTTGAACACAAGTAGAAACAAAATGTGCCTGCAAACAGATGAGCAATACTGCTGACCAAACATGCTGTGTTGAGTGCACAAAGTCTGAAAAGGGAAAAAATGTTTATTTTTTCTAATGTCTTTCAATTGATTACACATGGGTGTTTCTTTTAACAATAGCAGGTACACACCAGTTTCAAAAAGGATTGTTGATGGTGGCCTTAAAACAGCTCAACAAAACTTTGGCTGTAACTCCTAGAAAAACAATTCTCATTCTTTTCTAAATAACGTCCTGGAATTCTGTCCAGCTGAAGAAACAAAATGGTCCTTTAAATGTTGAGCATGTGACTCTCCTAAAACACAATCAATCTAATGTGATGATTCCTCAATTTAGCACATTTAATCAGAGCTCAGCAGGGTTCCACTCATGTAGATTTATGAAGGCAGTGGTTTGGAGCATGTAACACTACAAGAAACATCACCCAGATGTCCGAAGGACTTCAAGACAATTTAAAGCATAATATGTAGCTAAATCTGATATGGCTGATCCATGATTAGATTTCACTGTTGCACTGATAGTGATCAATTTGTTGGAAAATCCTATCACACACACTAAAGAAGTAACAGGCATTCTTGATTCAATTGATAAGTACAAGAAAACCCCAGCTCTTTCTGCAGTTTTGCTGTAGCATTACTTTAGCTCAGTGTGTGGGAACTGGTGGTGGGAACACAATGAAACCCCTGGGAATCAGATTTACAGTCTCTTTGTGAGTCCAGATTAGAAAAGTTCCCACAACAGCTTTCTGGAGTTTAGCCACCTAAAATCTGAAAAACTCATTGCTGTCAGAAACTCTTGCACCTTCTTCTCTTGTTGGTAGCACCTGTAATGAGTAGGACTGAAAGGTATCACCACTTCTCTTTCTTTATTCTTCTTTTCCAGTCTTGTTATGCCTTAGGCAGTCTTGTATGCGAGTTGTCCTTATGCTGTCACTTAGCCAGGAAGAAACAGAGGAGGGAGCCTCATAAATTTCCACAGAGGAGCTGTGACCCATCTAATGCTTCATTTTTAGAGTTTGTTATTTTCATCACCCACAGAACAAATGATTTTGCAGAAAATAAATTATCTCAAGTTTTTAAAATAACAGGTTTTATTTTTTTCTTTAATAAGTATTGATGTTAACAGCAAAGCCCTATTGTTCAAGATGATATAGTAGCACATTATGTAATGTGGAAAAGCAAAAGTGCACTGTGTTTGTATATATGTGTTTTAATCTGATTGGAAATACTGCTGAAACATAGTCCACAATCCAGTGGAAACTTCCTACAAGAGGTGGGGGGGAAACACTGCCAGAGTTCATGAAGCTATGGAAAATTTATGGCACCTGACCTCATGGTTAGAAACAATCTCAGAATCACGTTTGCCCATTTGTCCTGTCCTTGCATGAGGTATTTTATTTCCTTCAAATTCACCAAGCGATGCTTCAGACTCACTAGCACTTGCAGCAGGTACGAGAATCACTCACAGGCTGAGAGGGGTAGTATGTCTTCATGGACTTTGGCATTAAGGCTTTTCTCAAATTCTAACCAAATTTACTAACTCATAGGGTGAAAACCTGCTGTATATCACTTTTGTCATCTGCTGCTATAAAGGTGTTTGTAAAGTAACCAAATAGCTATTGGTTTCAATATCTGGGTTTTTTTATTCCATTTGGTTGAAAACCCTTCCCTAAACTGGAATAAAATGGATTGACAGTGTCACTTCTATTATTGAAAAACAGTATCTATTTGCTTGGAGATAATGAAACTGTATTTCCTACCAGTTTTCTCGCATCACATCATAAAAGAAAGAAGCATAACTATGAAAAAGATTGCATAACTGAAAAAAAACCACAAGAAAGTACTACAAATGATGGCTAAGAGTATAAAGAGCAATGACTCTTAAAAAACAAAATCTCAAACCAACTCAAATCTGGACATCAGCATTTCATGACATTAATGTATTTTTAGAAACATTTAAAAGATGTCTCTCCTGGAGGTTATCCAGTGGCTCTGTCATGACTGCTCATGTGAAACTCAGCTGGTGCCAAGTGCTGCAATTTTCAGCCGTTGCAGATGAACCAGTGGTGGGTTCAACGTGGGGAAGAGGTGATGTGGGAGGCACTTGCTGTCCTGGGGGCATCGATGTGGGAGCACCTATGGTTCCTCCCGACGGTCATCCCGGGGTGCTGACAGCTCCCTTAGGTCTGCTCCCACAGGGTTTCCTTGTGAACCTACTCTTGTCATCCTGGCTGGGTGAAGACGGTCCCTGCTGGCAGCCTGGAGCTGCAGGACCACTGCTGCTCACTGTCACGGGACCAGCGGGGTGTGGGGCACAGGGGTCCTGTCACAACTGGCCCCGTGTCCCCAGCCCGTGACCACGAAGCTGCGGCCCCACATGCTCAGGGGTGTTTGGTGCCCGCGTGGTGAGCTGTGGTCTCGTGGGAATTGTTGTCATTGTAGCTGTCTCTTCCTTGCAAGGAGAGAGAAGATGATTCCCATGCTTGTCAATCAGGTAGCTTTCTCCAGCACTGAATTTCAGCAAGCCTTTTTAAATTTCTTTTAAAAAACCCTAATTTAAGGCAGCATAGCACTTGACATTTAACTCTGTGGTTACCATGGAGATAACACCAGGTATTTTGCGAACTCCTGAGAGGTACAAGTTACACTGAATAGTGGGGAATTGAAATAAATAGGTATGGAATGCAGACTCCAGGCAAGAAAAGCAGTGGACCTACTTGTATTGTCAAATAACACTTGAACCAAAATTCTAGAGTTGAAAGCAATGGAGGCTTTCTTTTTAAATAACTCAGTTGTCTGTAAATCCAAAATTAACTAGTGAGTCTGGTTTTTTTCTGTAATGTCATTGAAGCAGCAATTCTCTTGAAAAAGTTTAATCTCTCAAGTAATAAACAACTATCCCTACCTTCCGAATTTTCAAGCTCTCCAGAGGTTGTCTGTTTTAAGAAAGGGTATAATAATTGCCACCCTTCTGCCTTCTGAGTCAGAGCAGGTAAATCACACAATCCTCCCTCAGCCAGTCTGCAGCGCAGCCCTTGATAGAGGGACTTCTGTCCACAGAACACATTCCATGGAGAAACCTGCCTGTCTTTTTGGCTAGAGACAATATTCAAAATGAGGAACTGATCTGCCCATTGTTGAGCCTAGTTACATGCTGCACTTCTGTGCTCTTGTAACTGGCACTGAGCTCAAATGAAACCTGTCCGACAGATCCCGCGCTAACCTCACAGCAAGCTCCCATTGTAGCCAAGAGTCAAAGCCTTGATAACAAAATCCAAGACTTTGTCCAGACTTCAGGCGGATTCGTGTCAGTGTCAAATTGGAAGCTAGCATTAGAGTTGGGAAGACCATTTTGTCACACTCTGCAACTGCATTACCCTTAAACATATACAGAGTTGTCTGCAAGATTTACGTGCTTTCCTTAGCATGTCTGGGAATGTACTCCTGCAAGTGTGGAAAATTATTCGGTTGTACCTATGGAGAAAGGTGTCCTGTATTCCCATAGCTTCAAGGACCCTCAAGGCTCCTGTTTTTCACCCAAATCACTCTGTGTGTCATTTCTCTTCTAGATGTAACTGTTCTTTTGCTTTTTGAGGACCCTCTGTATAGTATCTCAGCTTGGAACTGCAATTTTCTATCTGAAATTATCAGATGCAGACAGACAGAATTTCTGTCTGACTTGACAGGTTTGATTCAATTTGCTGATAAAGAAAATAGATGTCTCCATTTTGGAATGCGCCCCATGCTTACAACAGGTTATGGTGGCTGTTCAGAACAAGTAAGGGAGTAAAACTATGGACACCACTTAGAGGTAAGTGTTCTAAAAACTGAGAAGAAAAAGAAAGGGCTTCTGATCAGGAATGGCTGCTTCATAGCGTTCAAGGTGCAAAGCCAGCTCTTGGAGTGAGAGACCAGAAGTGAGAGATGCTTTGGAGAACGACTGGCATGTAAATGTTTGAAAATTCATTATGCATTTCTCTCTGGTTTGTATTCCAGAAAGATGAGAAAGCCACGATAGCCAAGATGAACCGCCAGCGTGCCAATTCCATCAGCCATAACGCCCCACACTGGGGTGTTGACCGGCCCTTTTATAACCACCTCGGAGGTCACCAGGTCTCCAAGGAGATGAAGAGAATGGTAATGCCTTGCTTTATGGACATGAATTTATTTTCTTAATACAGCGTTGTATATCCTTCCTGCTTTGTCTGAAGGTTTTTACAGCCCCAAGGGCGTTTTCCAAATGGGGGTGGGAAATTCTACTTTGACTCCAGAAATAACAATAATCAGTACATCTGGAGGTGAGCGATTGTGAGATGAGGCACGAGGTTGTTTGAGAGGGGAAGGGAGGCTGAATGGCACAAAGAAGGCTCTTTTGTCTGACTTGTCCCACATTCTGAACACTCATCCTGGCTGTGTGAGAAGACGTGATTATCTGCAAAAACTGCTCCGTAATGCAAGCGTCCAAGGGGCATCTGACATGCATTTCTGTTAGCTCAGTACCTGCAGAGGTTTCTGGCTTGCATTGTCACAGCCAGGAGCTGTTCTCCTCTCTAAGCTGCGTGCCCATGTGTGCTCTTGGGGCCCCAGGGATGCCACTGCTGTGTTTAACTCTGGAGAATACATTCTCCAGTACATGGATTAATTGGCCTAAGGTAGCAGGCATCTTCCTTTCTTTCTTGTACCTTTCAGATTTTCTAAATTAAAATGAACAAGAGCTAATTACCAATGCAATTGCACTGAGAGGACTTTTATGGCTTATTTTACATAAAGGTGTAGACGATATCTTTGTTTTCTTCGATAAAGATTAAGAAGACAGTTTATATTACAGTGGCTATTTTTAATAATTACACAAATATTTAGCACCTCTATAATTGCATGAATAATCACATTGTTCTATAACCTTATTTATGCGGTTCTGGCCCCGCATGCACAGTCATAAGTGTCTATGTGTAGCTGACTTTGTTGTCTGTAGTCAAAGTTCTGCTTCAGGTCACCAAAGCCTTTAAGTATTCAAAAAAATTCATGAACGTGCGATTCAATCCCACAGTTTAAAAATTTAGGCATAGCTTTAAGCAACTGCATACAGTATTTTTTAAAGGGAAATGCTGGCACATTTATTAATAGTTGGTGCTAATATTACTCAATCTTAATATTATTTTACAGTGCTAAACCAAATTTCTTAATCTCCATAGTAATGTTTCTTTCATTTCTCAGATCTCCAAATGAGGGCTTCTGACATGAGCATACAGATCAGTGGAACTGTGCATTTTTTATGTGGGCTTTTCAATAGGGTGTGCTCAATAGGCATGACATTATTAGAAGAGACTAATCACACTAGCACATAATTATAATTATAAGTTTCTTTGAATAGCTTTTAAGGGGTTCTTGAAGCCTCCTGTTCAGAAACAAGGTGTATGCTTGCCAAATGGTATTGTGCTTCTTGGTGTTAATTACAGTTTGCCGTGTCTAGCTGGTTGTTCAGTTGGAAAAACATAATTATTTATTGAAATACCAAGCTGAGTCTTAAAAACTTCACTGCCCCTCACTTGTAGGAGGAAAGACTTACTTTTTTTTTTCCTTATCTTGAGCCTTTCCCTGTAATGCTATTTACCTTTTTGAAAATTCAGCAGCTCAGAAAGTCTCTTCTACTCAATCTGCTTCTGTACAGCCTCTTGTATTAAGCTCTTTTTTGAGAAGCTGATGTTGCATGCATGAGGCTGTTCCTTGGAAATCAACTGAAACCTGATTCAGATGTATTATTTTCAGCTAGACTTTTTGTTGTTCTTATGGACTACTTTTTAAAATCTGTTCTTTACAGATTTACAGATCTGTGATATTTGAGATGCATTAGTGAAAATGCAAACATGCTGCTCCCCATGGCCTCCCCATTTTAATATCTGCTAGATGGACATTTTATTGATTAGATCACAGGAACAATTTCTCCATCTCCTGTCTCAACTCCCTCTGTGTTAACTTCTAATTTAAATATGCATTTCTTTGTACCACCCAGCTTTGCACAGTACCTTCTAATCTCTGACACTGTGTTGCATGGATGCTGTGTGTGCTTAATGCATGCAGAGTGCACACTGGCTGCAAACTGCCTGCTTAGAAATACAAAACACAGAGAGACAGAAGGGGAGCAGAACTACAGGGGCTTTTATCGATGCTCCTCTGGGATGGCATGTCACTGATCTTGGTAAACAGCACCAGCTTTCAAACCTCCTGAAAATGTGCTCTTTGTTCCACATCACCTGCCTTTCCCCCAGACCTTTTGCATGTTATTATATGTGTACTCTTTTTTCTTGGAAGCTGTGAACATGTAAGGTTGGATTAGTCAAAGTAATATGCCAGAGGTGGGCAGTGCAACATTGCCTTTCTCTTCAAGACCTGGAGCTCCTTAGCTGTGCAATTTCAAAGCAGGTATTTATAAGAGTAATTGTGAGGGAGTCCTCAGGCAGGAGCCAGGTAATGTTGCAGCGATGTGCAGTTCCATTGTATTGATGTACAGATATAAATACATTTGTGTGTAGGAATAATAGAGATGGTTATGAAGGGCACTGGGTTTTGTCACAAATGTAAAACATTTTGCATTTTAAAGACAACCATATTTTCAGAAAAAAAAGAAGAGAGACAGTTTTTTTGTGGCTCTGCTTACAATTCCCTGAAAGAGAATATTAAAGTTCCCTGAATTGCATTTTTGAGAAGGCACTGTTATATTTAATAGAAAACAGAGTTATTTTGGCCATTTTTCTTTCCAGTGAATTCTGGCTCTGGTAGCTGTCTCTATTGGGATATATTGGGATATATTAGCAGCAGTCCTGGAGGAGATGGATTAGCATCAAATGTAGCCGTATATTCCTTTTCTTCTCCTCCTCCTCCTCCTCTTTTGTCACAGCATTTCAATGCGCTGCCATGTCTGGGCACATCATCAGTGCAGCTGGTGGGGTTTGTGGGGAATGGCAGCCCAGAGAGTGGCACGGGGAGGCCTCTGGTCCCTGCTTTTCTCCACGGTGCAGCTTGGAGCTTAACCTGCACCGGGTCCAGCAAATTTTCCACAACGTTTCTATTAAAAGTTTTTCCCTTGTGCTCACAGGAGTTTTTTCAGACTCTTGAACATATGAATAAGACAAATTACTCTACATGTGTCCATGCAGTAGTAACCTAAAAAACTGGGAAACGGGAGTCACTTTCCTACTCCTACCCTGGCTAACTGAGGCCTGAGTCAGGTGAGTTTGCAACTGTGTCAGCTCATCCCATCCAGCCCAACAGCCCCTGCACCTTCCTCAGGCACGGGTCCTCTCTCCAGACCACCACAAATGCTCTTTTTCCCTTCCCACCTCCTAGCAGTGGCCTTTCTTGTGCAGAGCCTCCAGGGAGGCAGCAGCCCAGAGAGACACTGCTGCTGCACATTGCTGATCCTGACCCTCGTGAGCTGGTGGAGCCACTGCCCCAAAAGGACTGGCAAATGTGCAGAGAGGAAGGTCAGACACAAATGCCCTGGCAGGGCAAAGAGCCTTGCTCTGAGCTGGCAGCCTCTGCTGGAGCTCCTGGGAGCCCACATTGCTGCAGGAGCTGGTCCTCAGGCAGGTGAACCTGCACAGGATCAGCTTGGTGGCTGTATACAGAGCGTGAACAGAGCCACAGTACAGCAGAACAGCAGAGCTGCTTTCTATTTTTACTGCTTTTTACAGCTTGTCCTCTTGTTTCCTAAACAAAAGCAATCAGTCCAGGACCAGTGACTATGTCTCTCTGGAAATGGAGACTTCCGTGCTGCTCATTCCCCCGTCTCCACACACCAGCCTTGTCTTCCCCACTGTCTCTCTAGTCCAGTTTTCAATCGCAAAAGGGTCAAAAATAAGTGGACTTGAAAGCATTTGAGAGTACAGGTATATTTATAGCTATAACAATATTTATACACCACTGAGAAATACTTTTCTTTTCCCAGTATATATTTCAGAGGGCTTTTATAAATATTGATGAATTTTAGACTTCTGGAAATAATACTTATGTCTCAGTTTTCATCAGCAAAACAAAATTGCTATTAAAGAAAAACCAA
Organism: Oriolus oriolus; assembly: GCA_013400235.1. Taxonomy (NCBI): domain Eukaryota; kingdom Metazoa; phylum Chordata; class Aves; order Passeriformes; family Corvidae; genus Oriolus; species Oriolus oriolus. The sequence goes on from VXBT01003828.1 coordinate 1,051,019, forward strand.
TTTGGGGATTGTAGTTGACTGTAAACTGAAAGAGGTTTGTTGTAAACAGCAATAAAAAGGCAAATGTTGATACTTTCCAAAATTACAGGGCTGTTCCAGATGACAAATTATTCTCTTGCATCTTTTACTCTGCTCAGCATTATTAAGTTTGTATGCAGAAAAGCACATCCAGTTTGGGATTACAATAATTTAGGAGAATGTGGATGAGTTAGAGATAATCCAGTGGAGAACGTTACAAGTCAGCAGAGTTTCAACACTGTGTCCTCTGAAGAAATGCTGAAGTATTGTGTTTGCTCTAACCTAGAAGGGAGAAGACTGATTAGAAACAAAAGCCTTCAAATACAGGAAGGTTTATAAGGACAAAAATAATGATAAATCATTCTCCATGACTGTAAAGGGCAGGTTTAAAAATAATCATCCTAATTTGCTGAAAGGAAGGTCTAAGTTAGGAAAAAACTTACATGCAAGGAACAGGCTGTATAAGAAGCTTGTGAAATCCCTGATTTTCCTGAACAGATTTTAATTATTTTCTTCAGGGCTTTTCGGTCTGGAGTGGCAGCACAAAATCCTTTGCAAATATCAAAACAATAATATTTAAAAGTCTGTATTAGGGAATAAATAATATAAGAGTAATATGAGACAGATGTAAAGATTTTAGGAAATTGCCAGTCTAGGCTGCACAGATCTTCACGGCATGGATCTCACCCCTTTGCACAGGAGCCAGCTATACCCACAGCACTGCTGGCAGATACTTGTCCAGCCCTTGTTTAATGATCTCAAAGGATGGAAATCCCATAGAAACCATAGTGCTGCTTGAGCTACTCACAGCAGATAGAAGACAGTTTAATTTTCTCTCCTTTACAATGATCTTCTCTGTAGTTGAAGACTATTACCATGTCTCTGCACAGCTCTGATTCCCTCATCAAGTTTGTTCCCCAGTTGGTGCTTTCCACCCCGCTGGTTGTTCTTGCTCCCACTGAGCACTTGCCATTTCACTGGTGAGAGGGAGTGCCCACGCTGAGCCCAGCACTCATCCTGAGGTTTTATTAATCATGGAGTCATAGAATGGCACCTTAAAAATCATCCTGTTCCAACCCCCTTGTCACAGACAGGGACACCTTTCCCTAGACCAGCTTTCTGAGAGCTCCATCCAACCTGGCCTTAAACAGTTCCAAAGAAGGGGCATCCGTAACTTTTCATGTTAGACATTACATCACAAAATGCCCCTTCAACTGGCTGTACAGCAGTACCATGGTGGCATTCTCACATCAGGAATGCTGCCCAGAATATGTTGGCCATTTTTGAGGTCTTATAACCAGACTTGACACAGCCTGATGCTGTCTGGCTTCCAAAAAAAAAAAAGGCATTAATTGTGTCATGAGATCTAATCATGTGTGGGAAGTCCTGCTGTTGGATCTTAAGGCTGCCATACAGCTACCATACCTGTTTTACACTGGCTGGTATGACAGCTTAGCTTGTTCCACTGGTGCGTGCTCTGGGGAAGGTTTACTTCAGAAGCAGGTACCTCTGAGTTGTTAAAATCAAATATGAGCAGAGTGGCTAATGGGATTACTGAGTGCCATGTGGACGCCTGGCAGATTTCCTTTCATTTTTCTGCTGCTGGAAAGGTTTAATGTTAGGAAGTTTAGGAACAGAAAGAGGAAGCCCTGAAGACTGCAAGACTGATTTCAGTCTGACCATGCTTCTGTCATGAGTCTGAGCACAGCTAATGAAGCATTTAATTGGCAGTGAAATTGTCTATGAAGTCGATGTTAGTTACAAAGTAAAAAATGGACATAAAATCAAATAGAGTTTATGTATGTGTAGGAAATATTACTGCATGCAGATGTTAAAGATGTGAGACAAGGTTATAAAAATGTATCCTGGATACAGTTGGCATGATAAAGAACAAGCTCTTTCAAGTAGATGCTGCCTGATTCCTTGCAGTCCTGCTCAGAGCTCTGCACAGCCTTGTACATGATATTTGATTGCTTGATGTCTGTTTTATAATGAAACAACATTCATCTACAAGCCTGGTCATTCAACCATAAAATTATTCTTTGTCCTATTCCCCCTGTCCTAAATCAAACAATTCTTTGCATTTTGCATTGTAAATACAGCTCATTTCCTCTCTTTATGTCTCCAAGTTCCCCTTACAATAGATCTTGTTACTTGGAAATCAAAATTGGGGAACAGGTGCCTCAGAGGAACAGATGCCATAGCTGGTTCTGTGCCAATTCTGCTTCTTAAAAATCAGAAACAATTGAAATTTAAAATAAAGCTCAATAGGACAAGTTTTCCTCAGTCAGTAATGCAGCTCTGTCAAAGAGAATTGGATTTGAGTCCCTGAATTAGGCGCCGAGGGTTCACCCTCCTTCTAAAGGTTTCATTTAACTGCAGGTCACTATTATCCTCTTTTCCAGCAATCATCTGCTAAATCTGGTAATTGCACCACTGACGTCAGCAAAGCTGGACAGGGGCTCCCAATGGAGAAGAACTTGACCCACTATTTTTTCACTGCTATTGTAGTAATCTAACTCGTAATCAAGCAGGGAGAAACTCTCAAAATCCTTTCTGCTGTAATCTCCACGTATTGCTATAGATCTGGGAGGAAATTGTAAGTCTACTCTGGGTTTTATAGAGCCACTTTGGTTTTGATGGCTCTCAAACAGCAAGGGGAGGAATCCTATCCAGCAGTTATGCAGTGTAACTGCTTTGGTGCTCACCTGAATAAAGGGTTTGCCTGACTCACACAATCCATGGGATCTCACATAAATAAGCGGGAGTACAGTGTAGATTGCTCAAATTGTCAGAGGCTTCACACTGCTCTGTATCCTGATCTGCTGACCTAACTTTCATTCTACTTGATCAGGGCTTGCAATCATCCTCAGTTAGTTCTTTAAAAGAGGGATTCTCATCCCTCTTTTCATTATCAATGCAACTGCAGACCTGCAGCTGCTATTGTGAAACCTAGATAGAGTTTGCTTGGAAGTCTTGCACTGATAATTTTTCTACCATTCAGTACCCTTTTCTAGAGTAAATTTTGCTCATATGGGAAAGGTCATTTGGATTGAGACACTACTAAAATGTGTCAGACTGGTTTTGAGTGGGACTAAATTAAGCCTACAGAAATCAAGATACAATTCCCCTTTATTCACAGAAACATTTCCTCTCGTGTTCACGGAAGCATTGCACAGGTGGATTTGGGGCACTTACCAGAATCATTTCCAAAGCTTCCTCAAGCAGACAGTAAGGCTTAATGTCAAAAGGATGCAGGTCAGCAGGTTTGGATCTGGGTTTTGGAGAGGGTGAGCAGCTCTGGCCAGAGCCAGTGGGCAATTTCAATTAAGGCTGGTTAGGCTTGCATTCTGTCTGTCTGCATCTGATTAGAAGGCTTTTTGACAGTAGTTTCTGGAGAAGTTTGTTGTGTTTATCATCGTTTGGAGCACAGACATGGAAGGGCAGAGATTATGGAGCCAGGAACTAATTCAGAGCATTTCTAGGACTGCTTATTTTTATGTCTGCTTTGCAAGTTCTGATAACTGTTCACAAATGAGGCACAGAACCAGAAACCATTTCACTTGACAATGTGACCTTTGGACTGGGGAAATTCAGATTCAGAGTTCACAGAAAACTGGAAAGTGTGAGCAACCTGTACTTTTCAGAGGGGGAAGTTCAGAGCCAGAAGTTAATTAAAAGTAAGGTGGAGAAAGCCTGTTTCAACCAAAGCAACTTCTCACGTTCTATAGATTTAAATCTGATGGGTCAGATAAATTCATGGCATTGGCCTGGTCTGGTCTGCCAGCTGAGGACTGTCTACAGAATCATTTTGAGTTGAAGAAAGTAGAGGGTTTCACCATCTGTGACCAGTGCAGTGGAATGAAAGTCTATTTATCAAGTGGAGTGGGCTGCAGAAAAGGAGCACTTCAGCTTTCCTTCTCAGACCTCATTAGTCTGTGTTCCAGCTATAGCAGACACACTCATCATTTAATCTGTTTCATAAACTGCTTTTCTGCCAGTCTGTTGTTCTGCACTTAGATGCTTGTTAAATATCCTTCCTATCAGGCTTAATTCTTTCTGGACTCTGGAAACAGAAATTGTGGTTTTTTTGGCTTGAGTGCTTTGAAGTCCTTCAGTTTTGCTTCTACATTTACACCTGACAGCCTCTATCTTCATAGCCTTGTCTTTTTGACCACAGGGACAAAGCAGAATGTACAGCAGTGCTGAAAATAGAGGTGAATAATTAGTTTTGTGGTAGGACCAAAACAGGTTTGTTTTTAAGAACATCCACTCTCAGCCTGTCACTCTCCCTTTCTGTTTTCCATGGTCACTGTCTCTGTGAAGCACCTCTGCAAGTTGGACTGAACTCTTACAAAGATCATTTTGTCCCTAAGTCCGAAGTTATTTTGATTTCTGGTTTAACATCATATAAGTCCATTTTGACTTGGTCCTGGGGATGAAAACAGGGCAAGAAAAATTAGTTTCTTTGTCATTTTTGCTCTTAAGATCTTTGCTGGAGTTGAGAGCAAAGTTTTTAAGGGTGGAATTCATGCTTCCCACCCACATTGCCATTAAGAAGGTCATGAAGCTCATCAGCCATTCTACTGTCTTATTTTTAGAGTTAAATGAAAAGTTAAAAGCATGGATTCTACTTCTCTTTGCATATTTACAATATGTTAATAATTGCAGCCAATGTTCTCGAAGTTAGAATTATTATTTCTAATCGTCCTGATTTGAAGTGTTATGGTATAGCAGTCAGCTTGTCATGTCTTTGACAAACACTTTATCATTCTATTTAAGGAATCAGTTTTAATCTTCAAAGAAAAGGGCTTAGTTAATTTAGAAGTCAAGCAGAGAGATGGCAGTCATATGAGCTTTTAGCACAATAGATATTCATAAAATATCCCCCATAAAATAGTAAGCCTCAGGGGCCATAGGGACAGATGCAGTAATATAACATTCCCTCTTTTCTTCCTCCTGCACATCTACTCCCACTGAGGATGTCAGTGTAGATTCTGAGTCACCTGACCTGCCATAAAAAAATAAGGCTTTTTTAATAATCTCCTGTAGAAAAGACAAAAGAGCAGAGCCTTTAAGGGAGTTGATCCAGCTGAGTTTGTGTTAATGTTCCTGAAGTCACAGAGAGGACTGTCTTAGTCTCAGAGCAATTATTAAATGCTATTACCTTTGCTTTTGCAATCTGATGGCAGAGGAATACAGCCTCCTGGGGGAATGAGAAAAACACCAATATCAGGGATATTGAAAATGACACTGAATAAAATTTGCATGAGGTCCTATATGCAGCAGTCCATCAGCAGTGCACTGTGATAAGACCTGTCTCATGCCTTATGGTCCCTTCTAGAGGAAAGGAATTTTAGCCTTAACAAGGGCTACTTTATCATCATGATTATGGAGCTACTCTTGAACTCCTGTGAACTCTTATCTGTCTGATTCTCGTAGCCATCACCACTTTTGCCATTTTCATCCCTGCTGACAATTCCCAGCCTTTTCTTCATAGCGCCCTAGAAAACCACTGGCATTGCTTCAGCCTGTTGGGTACAAATCCCTAAGCAGTCAAGAGGGGATTTATATTCTTAACTCCAGGAACTTTACTCCCTTTACTCCCCCTCTCCTAAATTACTGGCACCTCATTTTTACCTGCTTTTTTTTGCGGGGGGGGATGTTCAGATTTCTGTATATGTTGCTGCAGAAATGCCAGTTTTGGCATATCTCTGTGCAGCAGTACCCAAACAAGCTGAGCCCAGCCCCAACCCAGCTGTCCAACCTCCAGTGGGAAACACACACAGGTGACATGAGGGGTGCTGGAGAACGCCTTTAGCCCTTCTTATTTCTCTTTCCTGCTTGAGCTTGGAAATTTGGCTAACAGATTATGAGCAGGAATGAAGGCAAATCCATGTAGACACTATTCCTGCAGGGTTGGTTGTGTAAGTGTTTGTCCTGTGCATAACACAGACCACTGCAGTTGATGGGAGCAGCCTTACTCTGGGCCAAGGGCTTTAACTGGAGCAAAGCATCCGACTCCTGAAGATACTAAACTATTTGCCAGCTGTGGAGAAGAAAAAAAGACCAATATGTCATCAGTGCTCAAGCCTTGTGCAAGGGGAAGGAAATAATTTTAAGTGCAGGTTTTTCAATGAACCCAGCATGCCCACGAAAGTGGAGGAGGTAAAAGCACATTAACCAAAACCCAGGGGGGAATTTCCCTCCCAAGCCCAAACCAGGGCGGGCAGCGTGACCCTGTGCGTGTGATCACCTCTTCCTCCTGAAAGGCTTCTTGGTGAGTGACTGAAACACGGGTGCTTTAGTGGAGAGGGAGGGAAATCTCTGGTCACAGCCAGATCCTAGAGGTATGTTTGCTCTATATCCTGGCAAAGTCTTCCAGTGCAAATAAGAAAGATATCCTGTAATAAATGACCAGTTTTTTAGAAGCTGTGTTTAAGGATTTTTTTCCTAAAATAATCCCACAGACCTTTCTCCATAACAATTCCATTTTTGGCAATTCTGCTTGAAGAATCTTTAGTATGAAATGAGAACATTTGAAGTGAATCATTTAATTTGCTTAACTTAAAGAGGTTCCTACAACATTTAATTTTAAGCTGATTCTCTCTAATTAAAGTTCAAGTCACTTTTAAATATTTAGCCTCGTTAAATGAAAACCCAGGAAAGAAAATGTCATAGTCTTTTCCTTTTCTGCTTTACCTGAAGTATGTATTTTTTTTGTCTTTAGTATTGAAACACCAATTTAATTTGAGTTACCAGCAAGAATAATTTCCAGAATTCCAAGCACAATTTAGTATTTTAAATTGAAAAGCTAGATCAATTAATTCTCTATTATTTTAGAAACTTTCCTCATAACAGTTTTTCTGAGGGAGAGAAGCAGGGCAGAATCAAACGCCATGTGGATTAAGTGTTCACCCATATAAATGGCCAGTTAAATATTATTCCACACTTGAAATATTGGGCGATTTTTTGAGGATGTGCTTGCTGAGGTGTTCTAGTAACTCGTCCTGGTTGGCCTGCGTCCTCAAACTTGTGCATCTCGAAGGCAGGAGTGTGAGATCTGTGTTTAGTTTGAGGAATTCAGTGGGATGGATGGTTACGCAGCTGGTTGTGAAAATCAGACCATTTTAGGGGACTCTCCCTCTGCAGTCAGTCTTCCAGTTCCCAAGTGGCTAAGCTTGAAAATGTGAACTTGATATCTATCTAATAAGCAAGTACTGGCTGTTTTCTCATCGGTTCCCTCTGCTTATTTCTTGGCTGGTCGTTGTTCATGTTCAGTTGATTCTATTTTTTTTTCTTTGCAGCCTAACTGAGTATGACACCAGACAAATTAGTGAGCATTTTGTCTCCATGATTAATCAGTGAGCCTTCAGTTTTGGCACGGTGTTGTAGGATTATTTGGAGGATAAATAAATAAATCAATCAGATATTTCTGACAACTGTAAAATAATTAGGCAAAAGAAGAGGGAAAAAAACACACAACAAAAAGTTGAATGATCACTCTTTAATGTGAAATCAGAAAGTACTTTTTTTTTTTGGCTTGGATAACTGGACATGTCAACTTTGAATCAACTTTACTATTTCCTTCTTCCCACTGGGTCTGGTGGTGGTTGTGAGGGACTGAGAGACTTCCTTTAACTGAATTTCCAATGGGTTAAATTGAAGTGGTCGTTTCTGTTTAGGAGTGTGGTTTTAGTCTGAAACGGAGTATGCAAAAATGGAAATTGCTCTCTCAGTGAATCACAGTCCTGGCTGCTGACCTGAGTGACAGACTTCACTTTGTCCCTCTGGCAATGCTGGTGCTGTTCAGGGACACTGTGTTGGCTTTCCTTCTGCCATGTGGCCACGTTGCTAACTCATTGCAAGGGCAAATCTGTTCTCGTTTAGTATCTGGTCAGTGTTGTTGTTTCTGATGGTGTTGGACAAGGCGGCTGTGGGAAGACTTCTGCCCAAAGATGTTTGCTTTTCCACAGTGAGGATGGATCTCAGTGTGCCGCCCCCAGACTGGTTGTTGCTGCAGGTCCAGCAGCTGGGATATCCTCACGTGCCCTGAGCGATTTTGGCCTGAGGTCTCTGGGAGAAAAACAAAAGCAGTTCTTCATATCTCCCAGCTACATTTGTTTTATGTTTTGGAACACAGGGTACAAGCTCTGTGCCTGAGTATTTGACCCTACTTGTCAAATATACAACTTTTCTTGACTACAGTTAAATTTAAGCCAACATGTCAGAGGGCACATTTTGTTTCAGCCCATGGAAAATGGCAATTTTGATGCAATTTGGTCTGTTAGGTATGTTAATGGTAAACATATAAACTTATGCCTCCATATATAATTTTGTTTAAGGCCTTCTAGCCACTAAAAGTATGGATGACTCATAAATACTTAATCAGTTCAGGTGGTCCTGAAAGAATTTTGAATATCTGGGCTATTGCAAATATTATAAATAATACCTGAAATCTTATTCAAGAAAACATGTTCTGTGTGTGCATGTGATGAGGGGAGGAGCAGGGAGACCCCTGGGAGACATGAAAACCAAAATGCATCCATTGCCCTTAGCTGAGCCCTGACATAAAGAGATGCACCCTTGTTGAATAAAAAGGTTGAGTTATCGTTCTGAGTTTTGTTTCAAGTAAAATACATCCTCAGTTACAATCCCAGCACAATTTTCATTGTCTTATTTGTAATGGTAACTGCTAAAAAGAAGACACCTGGAATAAAGCGTGCCAGCAGTCAGCTGGAACGTTTCCTTTATCTGCACTTCCATGAATTTCTATCTGAAGGAATGTGTTTTTCCAAAGCTGCTCTGTCTGCCCGCTGACACGGCTGCACAAAACATTGTTGTGGATGGGTAAAGCTGTCCATGCACACCTCACAAACGAGCGCCCTGGAAAGTCCCCTGTGAAACGCCGCTCCTGGGATGCTTTGTGTTCTCAAGGTCAGCCTGTTTGCTCACCCTTGTGCCCTTTTCCTTTCTTTCAGGGTTTCGAGGACCCCAAGGACAAGTAAGCAAATTTTTCTTCTGTCATACCACTGTTATGTTTACACGTTTGGGATTTTTTTCTCATATTAAAAAAGGACAAAAATTGATGCCCGGAAGCCAAAAATAATGCTTGGACTCCCCAGAGGTTTGTCCTGGAGGGACAGCCAGTTGAGGGCACGGGGTTGACTGATGTGCATTCAGAACAGTCACTGCCCTCAAAACATTTGTTTGTTTGGTGGTTCTAACTTGCTTTTATAATTAAAATGCTTTTGCTGTACTTCCCCTTGCCCCAAATAATCTCCAGTCTTTGAAAATAACCCAAGACAAAATCTCCCTCTAAAGTATATCTAAGTGTTGGACATCTGCAATAAGAAAAGTTTATGTATGTATTGAAATGCCTGTATACATTCTGAGTTTATTTGTATCTATTTTATATTACTAATTTTTGCATATTACTTATTTCTGTATATAAAAATAAACTCAGAAATGATAGCTTGTTTGAAAAAGTAAATTCAAAGTTCTATGCTCTGAGATATAGCCAAATTTTAGCAGCATTTTCATTTGTTCCTGTAGAACTTCAGAGAAATGGTTAAAATAACAATTTAATGAGAGTGGCATTTTGAAAAATTGCCTTTGGAGGAAAAAACCCAAACACATTCACCTTTTAACTTCTACAACTGGACATAACAAAAGCATTTCCTGCATTGAAGGTGTTTAGAATAATTTCACATTCAGTCCTGCTGAATGGCATTAATTACAAGCTTGCTTAGAGCAAGTTAGGCAACAGTAGAGGAGACTGATGCCTAAAATATGTTGCTGTTGCTCCTTATCATGTTTCTCAGTCTGCTGGTCAGGGCTGAGTGGATTTCTGTGAGCTAGGACGGGTAAACACTTCTGTGGGCTCTAGGCATCCAGCTGTGGGAAAATTCACATTATGGTGGTTGAGCACTGAGAGCAGCTGCCTAAATGGAAAAGGAAAGTGATAAGTTTGAACATGGCAATATTAAGAGTCATTCTCTCCTTCCCTTGCCCTTCCCTGCAAACTGGATTTTCATAAAATTTAACTCTGTGCACCCTGGGATGTTTCGCTGGTCCCACTGTTTCCTGTTGTGTCCATGGATGCTGGGAACTCAGTTCATGTTAGATATGCTTTGGGCAGAAAAGAGCTAACAGATTACAACAAAATAATTATAGGAATACAGAACTTTTCAGTATTCCTCATGAAACAGAATTTTTCCTCATAGTTTCTGCAAGAAAACACAAAAATCAGCTGCCTCAATGCTGGTCCACAAGAGTCACCCAACAGCTGAGGAACAGCATCTCCTCTGTTGCTCCAAGGACCATATCTGTACTCCATCCTATAGTTTGAAAGGTTCCTTGGGCTGTTACAGCCAACAGCTGAGCTGTCTCACTCAGCATGGTTCCAGCTTATTATACAGATTTCCAGATTTTTGCATTTCTGTTCCGTACCAAAAGAAGCTACTACTTGCCTCTGATTCTCTTTATCCAGAAATCTGTTTAACTCAAGTACAAAGATTTGGCAAAAAAAAATCTCTAGCAGAATACGTGCATGGTGAGAATGGTTAAAATTAGATACCTAAGCCATGTCAAGTGCTAAGGCGGTTCCTTCATGTGCAGAAACACTGAGGGTCAATACTTTCATCTGGCAGCAAAGGAAGACGTGGGCACCACACACCCCCGAAAACAGAACCAAACCTTACGTGCCTGAGTGCAGGTTTAGTTACTGAATCTAAGCATGAAGCATTTAAAATTATGGCATACGTGTAGTTTTGGCAGTGGTCACACTCTGCATTGGCAGAAAGTAATTAAATCAGCAGCACATTTTTGGACCACTCTGCAGCCAGCATCTCTGGGTTAATTGGTAGCACTCACATTTGCAAGGAGAGTGGAAAAGTTGCTACAAGATCTGTTTGTGCTGTTCCTGTCCCTTGACACAATTTTCTGCTGGCTGCATTTGAAGAAATCTCAGCACTGCTTTTAGGATGTGTTTTTGGAAGTTTCACGGCAGCCTGAAATCCTAATTTCCCCCCTGCCCCACCAACCACACTATCAGTATATCAAAAGGTATTTTGACCTATGAATTTCCTTAGTCTATGGAAGTACCTCAGCTCTGACTTACAGGCACTGCCTCCAGGGCACTCCTTAGCACAGGGAACTTCTGTACGCCAATTTAAAATTACATTTATGCAAATGTACCCAAAATTGCTGTACTGTAATTTAGCTTGGGCACAGTGGGCTGTGAAAGTCACCTGAACAGCTCGGTCTGTGCGGGGCGGCTGAGCTTCCCTGCAGTCTGTGTGAGGGTGGCTGCCCACTGCCAGTGTCCCAGCAAGGCAATTTAAAACCTGCAGAGGTATTTCTACACAGCCTGCAACCTTGGAAATTATCACAATATTAGAAACACCCTGAGCAGTAAAACGACCTATTACAAACCTGCAGGCAGCTGAGGTAGAGCCCAAGCAGGCAGGTTCTTCTCTTTGCATCTTCCTGAGTGACGTTTTCAGACTGGAACTTGAAATTTGACTGCGCTTTGCCAAGATGCTGAGCTGCCTCCTTTGCTCCGGTTCCAGCGGAAAATGCATCGCATCTCCCATGCATGGTATGAAATGGCTAAATGTGAATGACCCAAGTGTGTACATAACTCACAGGATCTTGGAAGACATCCTGTAAATATGAAGCCTAATGATTTCCTTGCTCGTTTTTATTCGCCCAGAAGACGTTGCGAGGACTGAATGAAAATAAGCAGCATCCCCTTGAATGCTCAAGCAGATGTACTTCCTCTGAGGAAGTAAATTGGATGTCCTGACCTTGTAGGGGGAAAAAAACACTTTTATTTTCAAAGTGGATTATATGAATTTCTAGGAATTAAATAACTTCTAGAGCCCAAAAATAAAAAACTCTTTCCCCCAGCCCCACTAAAATACTAAGGTTGGCTAAAATAGAGATCAGACCTTGAGGCAAACTAGGTTTGTAATTACTATATGGTCACTAAATAGATGCCATTGGTGTGTCATCATGACCCAGCTGAGGTGCAGACACATTTAACCCACTGGCTGGGGCAAGGAGTGGCAGAATGGAAATAAGCAGATAGACTTGGTTTATTTTTCTCTTGCCAAGTGGTGCACAGAAGAGTTGAGGTACAGAAGGCTTCTTAAAATCTGATCCAGTTTTGCAGAAGGCTTTGAAAGAGCCTTTCTTTTGGAAAGGGACCTTCAACTTTTAAAACAGAGTCACATTCTGGTTTGTAAGCTGCTTTGCAGCACAGCCTTACCTGTGGGAGCCTGCTGGCTGCAACACAGAGTGCATTGTGTGCTCTGGTGCAGTACAAATGAAACCAGGGAAATAAAGCAGAGTAGCTTTTCACCATGCTTGTCAGACCTCAGGATTTTTTCTCCAGAGTGCCTGAACTGAGGGTCACAAAGCATGAGCCCTAAGTTGCTGTGCCATCATGGGGTTTGCACACAGAAATAGTTATCTGCTGGATATACCCCAGTACAAGGCAGAGGCATATTTCAGTGGATAACTACTGGCAAACCCTGTGGGTAACCTGGGCAATCATGCAAGCAGAGCAGAAAAACAGCACTTCAGGATGAGCTTTTAATTTCTGCCTATAGCTCATTTGAGGGCAGGCCATTAAAGTGACAGCATCAAGTCATTAAAATACTGTTCCATTTTAAAAATAACTAGAATTTGGGGAGGTGCTTCAGGTTTCCTGATCCTCAGTGCAAAATGTCTCAGGACCATCAAGTTTACAGTGTTATTTTTTTCTCAACAGTTTTTGAAAATCAGCTTCATTTTTCTGAAGCTATAGCAGAGATTCAGAAAAACAGTGACACAAAAGATTATAAGCAACATACAAATCTTGTTCCAAATATTTAGAAAGCAGAATTTAATTTGTTTTTTTTTCTTCTGCTGCCTTTTTCTTTTGCAATCTTTCCTTAAGTAAATATCTTGTAAACAGATTTTTCTTTCTGTTTCATGCTTTATACTCATAAAAAACTGTGCGAAGGGGAGTCAGGCCACATTTTTTTCCCCTCACATGTTTGTTCTGTAAACAATTTTTTCTCAAAAAGGGAGAATTGTTCAAGTTTGGAAATTTTCATAGTAATATTTACAGAAATTGTTATTAGTAAGCAAGAAATATGACTGGATGCATAAATCATTTTTCCAGTGCAGGCACTAACAGCTACAACAGCACAGCAGTGCATGGAAGAATAAGTCAGAGGACAAGGGGAAGGAGGCTACCCAGTGGTTTTAAAGAATGAGGGATGGGAATGAGACCTGAAGGCAAGGAAACAGATGTAGTGTAGAAAAAGGGCAAATAAATGGAATCCTTGTAATAACGACTCAGAACCGGCAGTGAGCTCTAGAGCTGATATCATTCCCCTCTCTGCTCCCAGTCCCTTTGCCAGCTGAAGCTGTCGTAAGCAAAATGCCATTAACCTCCAGCTCGTTATACACTGCAGGGATAACACACGGTGCAGAGGCAGAAATTATCTTGTGCTCTTATGCTCCCTTTTCCTGACGTCCTCAGGAGTACCCAGGAGAGTATGAACCCAGAGGATGAAGTGGACGAGTTTCTGGGCCGGGCCATCGACGCCAGGAGCATTGATCGGCTGCGCTCTGAGCACGTGCGCAAGTTCCTCCTAACATTCAGGGAGCCTGACTTGGAGAAAAAGGTAACGTGGTCTAAAAACCATTGCGGTGTGCCAGGCAGGCTTGTCAGGAGTTTTAATTCTCCTGCAGAAGGTCAGGCTTTTATATCTACGGTTTAAGAGATGGTTTGGGTGCTGGAGGTGGGGTTGTGATCTTTAAAAATCCATGCTTCTTCATGGAAACCTTAACATAACTTGTCCTAAAAAAATCACAGTCATCTGAAGGGAGCGCTGGCCAGGAAAACAAAGCCATTTCTATCAGACACAAATTAATAGGAATCCAGAACAAGCCAGATTGTTTCTCTAACTTTGAGACTCCAAACTGAGATTGCAGTCACCCTTTATCTCCTTCAAATCACTGGAAAAACCCACTTCGGCCTACCTAAGCTCTGAAACACCTCTGGAGGGACTTTCCCCTGACCTTTGTCCCCCAAGGAGCCTCAGGTACTATTAGGGATTGGGATGCAATCTGTACTCTGGACATTTTTGGGAGCCTATTTTAAGCAATAAATAGAGTTCTCTATCCCACAAACGTGAGAAAGGGGAGTAACAGACCTAAAGCTCATGAACAGTTGATTTCTTCCTTCTTGGTTTCAGATATCATTGCTGTGAGGCAAAGATCATTTCCCTGACTATAGAGCAGAGACATCATCAGCTCTAGATGGCTGCAAAGTTAAATTTCCAAGTCTAAATTCTAAGTCTAGAGGTACTTGGATGACATTATTAAAGGTACCAAAAAAAAGTGGTGGGTTTAATTGCACAAAGAAAGCAATCCATTTTTTCTTTTATTTTTTATCCAAGCACAGATCCTTGGGATGCTTGAGCGGTCTTCGGGTTAAACTCATTTTTCAGGGGAAAAAACTTCGTAATAAGTTTGAACTAATTATTTTATGATTTCATTTAGAAATACTCTTTCCTTGACAAAAGTGACTACCTATTACAAAAGCAGAGCTTTTCAGGATTTACAGCTGTTCAATGAATCAGTGTGGGACTGGATAAAAGCTCGAGCACATAATTTCCCCCCACTCCTCCTCTTCAGTTTTATAGCTGAAAACTGCCGGGGAAATTAGTGGTTCACCTGTTCAGAGCACCTCTTATTTTGTGGTTCAAACATGGAGACGGTCTGTGCTGAGAACCGTGCCTCGAGCTAAATAAAGCATCTTTGGGAATCGGATGCAGCTCCCACGTGGCCGATACGTTGACAAGTAGCTGGAAGGAGTGACTGTGTGAAAACCACAGCAGCCTCGCACTGTCCTCAGAACGAGACAGCTCATCTGCATGACGTGCAAGGTTTTCTCATTAGCAGCATTTGTCCCTCTCGGGGGAAACTTCCCATGGAAGTTTCGGTCTGATGACAGTGACCTAAAATCTTGGTCCCAGTTAATCCATTCCTGCTCCTCTCGTGCAAGGGGCAGTTGGTGAATCCTGTCTCCACCCAGCTCTGTGGGTTTCTTCCCTGGCCTTTGGGCCTGTTCAAGCCCTTACAGATTGCCTGGGGAGAAGGGGAGCTTGGAATGTTGTTTCCTACCAGCACTGCTTTCCAAGGACACAGACAAAGCCACGTAAGAACTTTTTGTGGAGAGAAGGCAGCCAGCCAAATTTCCCACTAACATAACTGTGGTTTTTTGCAGTACTCCAAGCAGGTGGATGACAGGTTTGGAGCCTACGTGGCTTGTGCCTCCCTAGTCTTCCTCTTCATCTGCTTCGTTCAAATCATAATCGTGCCACAGTGAGTACCCTTTCATCCCTTTGCTCCCATCTGCTGCCCTCCTCTATTCCAGCCTACTTTTCTTTGTTTTTTTCTTGAAAATTCAGAGCACCAAGGGGAAGAGAAAAATCCTTAAATAATTCATGCTCAAGTGATGCATGGTGCTTATTGTTTTCACCCATATCTAGAGTAGATTAAAACCTCCTCACTGGCATGTGAGGATTTCTGTTTTCCCAGTGTGATTTCTCTTACAATTTACCTCTGTCTTAGGAAATTCAGTTCAGCACATTTATAAGCCTGTGGAAAACAAATACCACCGAGTAGGAAGTGTTGCCTACCAAGGCACAGCACACACTCACAAGGCTGGGCTGTCCTCATGTCTAAACACAGTGGGACAGGGAGGTGAAAACCCATCACAAGCCTCACTGCTCAGAGCACTGAGGTCTCAGGGTCTGCTAAACAAATGAGGCATAATCTCTCATACATTTATTCTTCTGGACTCAGAGCAGCTGGGCAAGAAGAGAGGTGGTGAGGGGGTTGAGCTGCACGTGCCTGAGCTTTGAGTGGCTCGCTCCAGGTTTAAGGGTTGCAGTCATTTCTTTCCCCAGGCAAGAGTGGCACGAGCTCCTCAGGGCTGTGGGGCACAGTGCTCTTGGCCCTCTGCAGTGCTCTGCAGCTTTGTCTGCAAGGCACAGCACAATCCACGAAATCTTTTCCAGCAGTGAGCTCTGCAGAAATGGGACTTGTTCTCAAAGAGTTCTTTAAAAATCACTTAAGATTACAGCATGTGGGTATTTCCTGTGCTCTGGTTTAGTAGCAATAATATACCATTCGCTGAGCAATGCTGTGTTGGAAATAAATTAGGAGTTAGTCATTTTTAAACTGAAAAACAAGATCACAGAAGCTCTGAAAATGCTCCAAATTTATCTTTCTTACAAGAAGACAAAAAATTGTCCCTATAGGGAGCTCCAGTACTATTTCATGCCATTACAACTGTTTTCTACTTCTGTTCCCACCACAGATCTTTTTGGAGTGGAAATTGGTTTGTAGTGTTCAGATCAGATACTCGGAAGGTCACAGAAATAACACATAGTCTGATGTTTGTTGTTCACTCTCCCAGGCAGGAGAGCTCACAGAAGGATTGAATCAGCAAAATAACATCAGGACAAATGCACTGTGTAAACAGACAGGTCTGCTTTGGGAAACTGCAAGTGAAGCTGAAAGGGGCTCAAAATTGGAACTAATTCCCAGCAATTAATGGATTGCGAATTACGTCCAGAAATATTCTTTGACAGTAACTGATTTAACAAGGGCTTACACTTTGGATTTCTGGATATTGCTGTCATAACTTCACACCTGCAAGAGGCCCTCTACCAGCCTTGTGTTGCTCATCAAACTCCCTAAGAATCCACTACGCTGTCTCCATAAAACCCAGTTTAACATTTAAATGACAACTTGACAATTTCTGATGTGTGGCAACCATATGGCTGCCTCCTTTGTATTATGCAGGAGCCAATCCCTTATGGCACTGTGGTGTAAATGTTGTTCTGTTCAGTCTCCTTCCATGCTGCCCATAAGGAGGGTGGTTGTTTATTTGGGGTTTTTTTTGCGAGTTCTGAAGTGTCCTTAGTCAGCCTGGCCTGTCTGAAAGGTGATTTGGTTCAAGAGTAAATAAAATTCCATATTTTAACTGCAGGTTAGATACATTTCCCTTCACCTTTTGGTTTGTTTTCCCTTATATTTCAGTTGCATAGCTCTGGTCTTTTATTGAAGGTAGCAGTTAAACACCAGCTGAAACCACAGGTGCATATGTGTCACCATCAGAGCATCATGAAAGGCACACCGTGGAATCTGAATCTGAAACTAGAGACAGAATGCCAGTGTCAATTTATTATGATAAAGAGGAATAAGGAATTTCAAAAAAGGCTCAAACAGTGAATTAGCAAGTACAATTATCGTGGTAGTCATGAGAGAACACAGAGACCAGCTGCCTTTGGTGTGGTTGGCCTCAGTGTCATATCACAAGAATACTTCCTTTAGATTATGAACAAGGCTGACTCCTGGGAGGGGGCCTATCCTGTCACACTGAGACCAATCACCGGGAAGCTGGTGTTGAATATCTTTGTGAGGAAAACAGATGAAAACACATAGTACAAAGCTGGCCCTGGAATCCTCTTTGTACTTCAAAGTTGGGAGGAGCAAGAACCTCTCAAGCTGGCCAAGATGAGGCTGCTTTCCCTGCCTGTCCTTATGCTGTGGTTGCTCACATCCCATGCACGAGGCAGAGCACAGAGAGCGGTGCTGCACAGGCATTCCCTGTGCAAGGACAGGTAGGAATTCCCACTGAGATTATTCCCACTCCGCTGCACTTCAGCACTCAGCCCGCCTTCCTTCCCAGGGGTGCCCTGCCCACAGCCAGCTGGGGGCCGACCTGCCACAACAAGTTGTTCTGTCACCTCCTCTAGCGCATGAAATGTTTTTCAGTCCCACCTCTGTCACCCCAGCAGGAAGGTGATTGCTGTAAGAGATGCAGCATTCTCTGTTCTGCAGCCTGGCTGAGTAATTCTAAATAGGCCAAAGTATCTGTTGGTATTCAAGGCACCTCGTGTCTCCTACTGCTATCCTAATTGGAAAGCCTGTGCAGTGTGTCATAGCTTGTACAAATGTGTTCTGGAGAGCAGAGCTGCAGCTATTCTATATGATGTGCATTTAAAAACAAAACAAAATGAAACCAACCAAACCTCTCCTTGATTTCAGCTCTACATTTATGCTGGGTTTTTACCTGACCTGTTTCCTGATCCTGACCACAGTGGTGTTTGTTTCAGTCATTTACTCCTGTGTAAAGGTGAGTACTGTGGTTTCTTTGTAGACATCTGCCTAAGATAACCAGATCAGCAATCTGCTTCTTCAGCTAACAGAGTGTGTTTTGTTAGCCATCCTTTCCACACTATGTGATAAAGGTTACAGAAAAAGCCTTTGATAAGGCAGGATGAAGTGCAAACAGATGTTAAGGTTGGCATCTCTTTAGCTCAGCAAGAAGTAATCACTCTGTGGATCTCCATGTCTATTAAGTCCCCTGCAGACATTCTCATATTGATATAAGAAGAGCACATTTTCCAGTGTAGGACCAAACACTGACCATTCATTTCCTCCCTGTAAACTTCCTGCAGAGTTGCCTGTGTACTGGCCCCTGCTGCATATGCATGTTTGGGTAGGCAGATAATCAGAAGCAGAATATCATCAAGGAAAAATGTCCTGGAGGGAAGCAAAAGCCATAAACATATAGAATTTTATCAGCCTTTCTCAGATGAGTGTACAGGGCTTCCAACATTCGGTGGGCTCTTTCTTGTAGCTGGCTTTGATCAGCAAAGAAATACGTTGTGTGAAGTCCAAAAACATATTAAATCTCCTTGTCAGCCTGTGGTAAATTGGCAGTGAGCACTGTGGGAAGGGTGGTGTGCTCATCTATTTCACTCAAAGGTGTTCCTATTAAAAACATCGATGTGTTTCAGTTTTAGGGATCCTTCTAGTCTAGAAGTGTCTGAACAAGGAATACACTCAGATTCAGATTCCTTGGCCCAAACTCAGCTTTGTTCCTCAGTGCCTGGAATAAAATAGCTCAGTAGCATTATGCTTCCTGCAGAAGAAACAGTGGGATAATGGATAATGTCAGGCAGATGATTTGTCTCACTTTAATTATCTTCTCCGTGCCATTTTCAACAGTTGAATGTGGGTGCTCTTGACAGACTTGCACCTTACATGTCTTTTTTATTTTTTTAAAGCTAGATTTAGAAATTATACTTTGCCTTCTTCTCGTATAATAAGAGCTGCAAACTGTTCCCAGTGAAAGAAGCTTCAAGTTCTATTTGAACTTAACAACTCACTCATGGGGTTTCCTTTGGCCTTATGACAACTTTAAAGGCAGCCCAGCCTGTGTGTGCAGCATCCCATTGGTCTTGCTTGCTTACCAGCACTGAGAAGTCGAGTCAGAAATAACATTGCTGACAGGAAGGCTTGGGTCCCTTGAGCTGGGGAATGGTACCCCCAAGTGCCTGGTTGTACTTGGTGTGTCCATCCACTTGAGGACACTACTAAAAATCATTCATTTGTAAACTGGTGCCAGCAGTTAATGTGATTAGCAATTAATTGACAACCAATGTAACGAGATTTTGGTCACAGCCCCAGAGAACCTGGGAATTCGGTGCCGAGCTGTGCTGCCTCCTCACGCTGCAGTGCTCTGGCAGCATCATCCCAGCACTCTGCCAGCCAAGCAGGGCCACACCAACTCACTGGTTCTGCTGGGACGAGAGCTGGGGCAGGTCTGGAGCTCTGGAGAACCCGAGCTGCCTGACTTGCAACCAGACATCCCAAGGCTCCGAGCTGTTTGTCACCCACTGGCATTCACAGGCCACTTCCACATAGTGACAGCAGCACTCGCTTGTCCTGCCATCATTCAAATCCTTTGGTTTTGGTTTGGGCTTTTTGGTTTAAAATTATTACTGATCTTAATTACTGATTAATCTAAAAGGCACACAGGATTTTTCAGTCCCCCGGATGGTAGGCAGATTCCAGTGTTGCTTTCTTTGCCTTGATCTTCCAAATTCCCGTAGAAGAGGTCTGTTCAGGGGTGCCTGCAACTGTTTCTAGGCTGGCTTCGCCTCAGTGCACAGGATCTGGATGCCCAAGACATCAGAGGGAATTCAGAATAACATCAGAATTTAATGGGATTTTCTTGAAGCCCCTGATATTTCCAGCAGTGAGTTTTCATCCCCACAACATGCTCATGTATAACATCCAGTGTGGCTTCTGTGCAGAGATTGCAAATATTGAAAATACTGGGCCTTCTAGCTCCGGTTCCTTTTTGATTACCCCTTCTTAGTGCTTCAAATTAACCTCTGCTGACAGCACCTGATTATGAGATGGCTTGTTTAGGGAACAGGTACTTCTAGCTTGTCAGCTCCATGTCTGATGGCAGCAGCTCCTAATAGCTGCAGCCTACTTCTGTCATCCAAGATCTTGGTGTTTCAAGTCTTTGATTTTTAAGCAATGGGTTTACCTAGCCCTTGGATAAGGAGTGTTAGTTTATTTCTGTACTCCACATTTCTCCAGGAATCAATTTTACATACCTGCATAAGGAAGGCAATTTTACATGTCCTTCAGATGAAATCCCTGAAGACAGGGATATCAGCGTTGTTTGCTTTGTTTCTCACTCAGATGTGGGATAGGAGAGCACATGTTTTAAATACCAGTGGTTCATTCCACACAAAGTTGGAAAGCAGGTGTCCACCCCAGGACATCAGCATAAGCATAACATTTGCCTGTTTGCTGTGCTGTTACATGATAAATGTCTCTTTTTTCTTCCTCTTTCCAGCTTTCATGTGAGATTTTTCCCTCCCTGTTTTGGCCTCTCCATCTCTGGTTTTGACAGTGGCCAGCAGGCTCTTTCTGAACAGCTTGATCATGTTTTATTTTCCTTCGCTGTCGTTATTATCTTCCACTATAAAATTCTCCACGGACTAGAGTTGATCCTGGAACTGCCAGCACAGCCAGCTTGGCTTTCCAAGTTTCTTCAGCTGTAATAAACAAGAGAGTTCCAGTTCTTTGCTTTGATGCTCCATGAAGACTTGGCCACTGTGAGATGGTGTTCCTTCCCAGTAGAGTCTAAGGTCATGGGAACCAGGGTCCCTTCTCAAATACTCTGCTGACAGACATCTGTTTTGCTACTAACTTATCAAGCTTGTGTTTTTTTCTTAAAATCCTTTAACTTCTGGTATCTACACTGCTGTGTGGAATTCAACTCCCTGCATGGTCCTGGGAGCACATAGGAGAGAAATTTCAAGTTATCCGTTATGAGAAAATTAGCTAAGTAGCTCTACATAGGTATAGCTTGCCTATCGCTTTCTTTGCCTCCAAAAGCTGGTCTAGATGCTCCTAAAGCATCTGGGGTTTTTTTTCTCAATCAGGAAAAAAACCGCAAAAACCTTTGAAAACTGCACTTTTTAAATAGACTAATAAATCACTGTGAAATAAGTTACATAAATGGGCTTGCAGCATCAAGTTGCCTGGAGATGTTGTCTTTTACTCCAGAAACATCTTAATGTACTTCAAAATGACTCAAAGGCTTTTATTACAAAGTCCTCATCTTACAACACAGTGGCAATTATCTAAGCAGTTTTCCATATCCACACTATATGTTAAGAAGACAAAAAGAAGAAACATTACTCTTCTGTCCTAGATCAGCTGTTATTGCAATGAATGGGCTTTATTTAGACTAATTTTGTCATGCAAATGACTGGAGGTTGTGGATTATTTTCAGTGATAACATACTCTTTGTTGGATCATTTTTTAAACTTCTACTTTCACCTGCACAGCAGTGCCCTTCCCTCACCTGCATTTATGCATTTCAATTCAGAATGAACTGGAATCAACTGGACAATCCAATTTTCTTTTTTCCCACTGTGGTTTTCTTTACATGGGGATTTCAAGAGTGCTAATGAGTGACCTCACACTTGTGTGGCTGCCCAAACATGGATCTCAGCTGCCCAAATGGATCACATCCTTTCTCTCACTCCCTTCCCAGCAGTGCAAATGCGGGCTGGCAGTTGCCATTTCATCAGACCTTCCCTTGTCCTGTTCTTCACTCAGGCAGGATTTGAGTCTCACTAAGAGGAGCAGGTGGTGTTGGGTAGTACAAACCAATGGGCCAGCAAGCAGTGCTGCTTGGATTTTCACTGTACTGGAATATTCTGCTTCTCTTATGAGGCCAGAAGGGATCTTACTTTTGTGTTTTTGAAAATGGGAGGGAAAGTCATCTTCTTTTCTTTTTTTCTACTTTTGTGCTATACCCCTGACTTGTGGGTGTTTTTATGGAGGAAGCACTGCAAGAATGGAGATGAAGTGTCAGAGCTGAGATAGGCTCCCCATGTCTATCACAGAAGTCCTTCAAGCTGCAGGTGTTCCTGGTCTCTACCTGCCTCTATGAAATGGGAGAGTGAAGGACTTATGTGACAGGGCCCCCATGAGTGCTCACGAGGCAGAGGTTCCTCAGATGCACAGCATGACTATGTTGTTGCTCTCTCAACTGCAGCCCTGACCTCCTATGGATTTTGGCATCTCTTTCTTCTTCAGGACTTTTTCCAGCTGTACTTGTTTACTGACCTAAAATTTTTCCTGGTTTGCAAAGTAATGAGAACCAAGATTAATACAAAGAAAACATGTTTTCTTTAGAACTTCAGTGTCTTCCACGGATTGCTTTGCTTGATATCTCAGGCTTGGTTCAAAGTCAGGCTTTTTTGGGATCGTTGGCAGCAGGAGCTTGAGCCAAGATCCACAACAAAGAACTCCCAAGTTTTATTTAGGTGCCTGATTTCCCAGAGATTACAGATGGATGTTAGGTCCCTGAATACCTTTGTGGAGTTGGCCTTGAGGCCTAAACAAAGAGGCGGCAGGAAAGCCTGTCCTGCTCTAGTCTAGTGAGAAAACTGTCTAAATGCAGTACAGATCCTCCTTCTCCTTCTGAATCCTATAAAGGCTAGAGCAGAGGAAAGCCCCATTGGATTTTCCATAACCCTATTCTAGCAGGGATCTGCTAGCTGGCATCTGTGTGGAAGCAGCTGGACATGGTAGGGCAGAGAGGTATTTTGGTTTGTGGCTTATCAACAGAGCTAAGGATTTCTATGTCATCAGGGTTTATTTCTGAGAGAAAGGTGTTTTATTTTGTTTTATAGTGGCTGCCTCTGAGCCTGAAGGATTGCATAAGCTTTCAGTGAATTTCAATCAATCCTCATTCAGTGCAAATAAGTCACAATCCCACTTTCCCCTTTTCTCCCGTCCCCCACAGAGCCTTGCCCTCTCCTTTCACCTGGAGCATGTGCTGGTAGCAGGTGAAATCAGCTCTTTCAAAACTCTTGCCACAACCTCTCCCTGCCTCTGTACAAAGTCCCCAGCTAATCAGCGCCTGGGCCGCTCCAACACTCGGTAATTACACTGTAGGGCTGCTGTGTGGGAAGCTCAGCGCTGACAAAATGTTGCATCTCCGAAGATGTAAGAGTGAAGGATAAAAGGGAAAAGCAAGACTTTTAATAGAAACATTAGTCATAGTTAAATTGCAGTGCCATGGTGCTGTGCTGCTGTTTCTTTGTGTCTCTAAAAATACCCTCTAGTGGCTTGGTTATTCATGCAGTGAGTAAGGGAAGGGAGAGTTGGGCTCTGGAAAAGGCTTTGGCAGTCTGGGCAGAGCCCCTCTGCCCGGGCACGGGGGGCATGGAGGGGCAGGGCACTGTGGGAGGACAATCTCCCATGGAAGCGTGTCAGTGCACGAGGGTTTCCTGGCATTCCTGCTCCAGCCCCGAGCTTCCATTGGCACAGCGGTGGCACATGAAAGGAGAGGATTGGCTTGGCTGCCTCCTGGACACTCTTGCAGCCAACGCAGTGCAGGGAGGCCTCAGGCCCTGCCAGTGGGTGACCCTGTCTGCAAAGGGCGCTGGGTCAGTCCCTGCCCTAACACACAGAGTGTTTCCACCCGGGATGCCATGCAGCACCTGAAGCAGGGCTGCAGTCAGTAGCCATCAGCAGGGAGCTCCTAGCCCTGCCAGCAGTGAGTCACTGGGGCAGTCGGGCTGCGGCAGCTCCGCGATCGCCTCCCCCGCGGGTGTTTTCACTGCCACGTGAGTGTGGAGCCGAGTGCCACAGACCAGCCCGGGCCAGCTGATCTCTGCAGCGCCTTTCGCCGAGGGTCTGGCAGATCGCGGGGCTGGCCTGGGCTGCTTAACAGTCTGTGTCTGAAATGGCACCAGAGAGTCCTACAATATGCCTTGGTGTTCAAAGGGACATGACATGTATTTTCATTTCTGCGTTTTTAAATTTTTGCTCCAGTAATTTCCAGGCTCAGGCTCCTGGCTATTTCAGTTACAGATGGCTTGTGGTTTGCTTCTCACGACAGGATGAGCACAGCCCTGCAAGCCATGCTCTCTGGGCTCAGGAGCCATCACTCCCATTAGGAAGGGCTAAGTAGATTTGGTGAGGCAGCTGGGCCTGCTGCCACGAGGCAGTCACGTCTCTGCTCGCCCTTGTCCCGCAGCCGCCATCCCCCATCACCACCCTCCAGCCCCTGTGCAGTGTGCACACAGACCCATGCTGAAGGATGCGGGCAGCTCAAATGCAGGTTGTAATCTGTAAAACAAACAAAGATTTTATGTGTCTATTTGTTTGGTTTTTTTTCCCTCTCATGCAGCTTTTCCCAGTTCCTCTCCAGACCCTTTCTAAGAAGATTGTACAGTCCAGGACCAATAGTACCTTAGTTGGAGTCTTTGCCATTGTCCTGGTTTTTCTGTCTGCCTTTGTCAACATGGTATGTCCATGATTTCCTTTTGATCCATTCAGTTCTGCATTGTTTTCTTATTGGTGCTCTGCAGCATCGTGACCCTTAAAACCACTGAGTTTAACGTGATCCTGCCTAGGACTGACTGCATCTGAAGTCGGTGCCCTTTGCTTTTTGGGCACAGAAAAGAAATGGGAGCCCAGCAGCTCCATCCCTAGAGCCCATGATATGCCTGGCACTGATTTGTGCCCAGGTCCTTTTGTGATTCTTTAAATGCTTCTGCTGCAAGTACAGGAGCCAACCTGAAGCACACCCCTGCGGGAAGGGCTGGCACGAGGCTGATGTGTTATTTAACTCCCACCACACTGAGTGGGACATAAGTGTTCCTTGGGCTTTGTGCCAGCCCCTGCATGGTGCTGCCTCCTGCTCCGAGGGCAGGGATCAGCTCATGGGCACGGTGATGACTCTGCTTTGAGCTGCACTTTTGGGACCGAGATGGTCTGGCTGTGCAACCAAACACCACTGCTGAGCTCAGGCTCAGAGAGAGGGTGGGCTGTTCTCTGGGGCCTGGATTTTGTTAATTAATATTTTGGGGGAGAAAAAACATAGCCATTGCACATGCAATAAAACATAAGCTGATGATTTCTTGTTGCATATTTTGTACATTGCTAAAGCCATTTCCGAGGGGCTTTTTAACTGATATAAACTATTTTGTTTTCTTCTCTTTGTCCGCGCTGTGGAGCTTAATGCCATCTTTGTTTTCCAGTTCATGTGCAGCACTGTGGATCTTGCCAGCTGCATGGCTGCTGAATACAACATCACTCCTGACCGGGTGGACATATGCCTTATCAGCAACCTGACTTCCAACTACAGCCTGGGCACCTTGCAAGGATTCTGTGACAGTCCCTTGCCCAACTGCAACTTTCCAGAGGTATTGCTTAAAAAAAATGGGTTTCAGGGGTTGGTCTGGAGAAAGGCTATAAAACCTGTGTGAATAAATCTCAGTGATTCTGAGGAAAGCAAGATTTTTCCTGACTGACATTACAGGACTGACACAGGCTACTACACTCAAGTGTCTGGAGTTATTATCATGAATCCACACTAATGTTTAAGTTCCTTCAGGGCTGAATAATTACTAGTCTTTTGTAACAGTTGGGTCCTGCCTGTAGCAAGAGAAATGTCCTTTCTCCATGAGGTCCTTAATGGCACACAGAACTGCAAGTCATTTCAAACGAGTTTGTGGGTGCTCAGTTTTATCTGAAAATCAGTTCTCTGAAAATCAGTGTCTAGTCGTAGATTTGACCCTTTCCTCCACTGTTTCACACCCTGATGAAAAACTCTGCTTATATATTCTTTCCCAAGGTATGGTGGGTTCTGGCCTCAGACAGGTCAGCAGCCCAGACAGTGGTCTGCTTTGTTTTGCTATGCAATTCCTAAGTCTTCAGATCGTCTTCTTTAGAAAAAATTAAAATGCTTCTAATGAGAAAAAAAAAAAAAAACAACCCAAACCCACAATCCAAACCAGCCCAAATATGTTTTACGCACTGGTAGAATTCTTTACAAAGGTAAAAAAAAATCTTTTTGCATAGCTGTTCAAGACCTTTCTCTGAGTTTTTAGGTCACAGCTGTTACATGTGTTGTCTACTGGAAACTGAAAAGGAAAAACAACTCTCTCTAGGATGGAGGTAGAATTTATGTCAAGGTCATCTGGGTTTATGGGGACCTGACAGATTTATGGTGGATCTGTTACCATCCAGATGTCCAAGGTGCTACTGAAAGTCCTGGTATCCTACTCAACATATTTCCATGTAACTTAACAGGAATATGGTCCTTATGTGATTCAGTGAGGTTTCTGAGACCACCATTACTGGGACTTTCAACCTTTCAGGGGCTTTAGTGTGTCCACAGAAAGACCCAGGAGCAGAATCTGGCACAGTGGAGAACTAGAAACAGTCTGTGCCCACCATGAATTTGTATGGAATGCTGGTCCAGGACAGAGAGGAATTTTAAGCAATGAGGAATAACCATTTTGCACACTGAGGTTGCTCTGGCAACCTTGAGCCAGATCCTGCTGTTCAGGGGGCTAAGAAGTGAGGAGTCCCTCCCCTGCACTCTGCAAGGCACATGTTGGATCTGCTACAGGTGTTGCATGTTGTTCCCAGTGTCCATTCAGGAGATGGTGGAATCCTTCCCCTCAGTCACAGGGAACATCCACCCTTTCTCTAGAAACTGAGGAGTCAAGTACAAGCTGTACAAGTTATTTTCTCTAATTTAATATATCAGTGATGACTATTAATAAATGAGCTCAGAACATAAGCATATTTCTACTTCAACTAGGGCTTGCTCTTAACTGAAAGGATGGATTGCCTCAGGCACATGATACGGGGTTTTTGCCAGAAATAGGCCTGTCCAGACAGAGTGGAAGCTTAAATCTTCACAGATTTGATAGCAGGAAGGTGGTGAGCTGGATAACATGCCTCTCTTCATTTTGCATCCCTGCTGCCCTTCCCAGGAGCCATAAATGGCACCCGCAGTCTGCAGTCACACTGGGAAGCACTGGCATGCTGGACACAGCTCCTGGCCCCGCCACCTGAGTGAGGCAGAAGTGCTCCACTGCCACACATGTGCACGTCTGCAGCTGCTGGCAGGGCAAATTTTCATGGGGTTATCATGGAGTGGGCATGGGGACGTTTGTCCAGCCTGTACCTTGCAGATGGAGCCAGTGTGTCACATCAGCAGGGACAGGGCTTTCCCGCTGGCCTCAAGTGGGCATCTATCCAGGAGTGTGAATTGCTAATATCCTTGGTCCTATGTGTCGTACAGATATGGAAATTTGAGTCCAGAATTTGACCTTAAAGCACAGCTTAATCCAGCATAACTGGGTGATTCTTTCTGCTAATTTAGTAACTGTGTCCAGGGAAAAGCTACTTCACAACCTTGGTGTCCAGCTGTGAGCCCCGCACTTCTTGAGTGCAAAGCACCTAATGCCTGAAGAAAAATGCCACTGAATTCCCTCTTTGTCCATTCAGTTTTAACTTCTGTAACATGGGAGAATCCCACAGGCAGCCCCAGGTTTATGTTTGGTCAGCTCAACTACATAACTACCAATCCCTTTCTATCCCTCTGTTTAGTTTCCTTTGTTTTCAGTTTTGATTTATCCAGCTGACACTCATCTCTCTTCTGTTTTTTCCCCATTTTTGTCTTTATACAGTACTTTACCTACAGTGTCTTATTGAGTCTCCTGGCCTGCTCTGTGTTCCTTCAGATCAGCTGTATTGGAAAACTGATCCTTATGTTAATCATTGAATTTATATATGTTCTCATTGTGGAAGTGCCAGGGGTCAACCTTTTTGACAATGCAGATCTCCTGGTTACAGCTAACACCTAGTAAGTGCCTTTCACTTCTGAAATCTTCACCTGATTTCTTTCACACAGTGATTTCAGTATGGCATTAGGTGGATGGGAGTGCCAAGGCTGTGGTGCAGGCAAGGGAAGTGCAGGATACCAGAGAAGGCACGGCTGGAAGCTAAAGTTTTGCCAGTGCTGCTCTCTGCCCCTGAAGAGTAGGAGAATACAGTTCCCTTTAAGATCTTTTAATGTGAAACTTGGCTAATGAGCTATCTATTAATAACAGAATATAACTGGAATCAGAGTGGATCTGTATTTCCTTTTTTCCAGAAATGGGGAGCTGTAGTTAGTCATTCTTAATTCTGGTATTACACTCCCAATATAGAAATGTCATTTCTCAAATGAGAAAAAAAAATCCTCCAACAAACTTGAGCTCAGTCAGGGGTGGGATAATGAACCACCACGGTATATCAAACCCAGCTTGGGGTGGTGGAATGGTGGTGCTTGATCTTTGGCCAGTGATCTCCTGCCAGTTACTGGACACATGTCCTTGTTTGAAAAGCCAATATCACAGCTGGGCTCAGCACAATTCCCAGCAGAAGGGTCTGGGCTCAGTGGGAGTGGACAGTTGCCCTTTTACTTACAAAAGCTGGTTTGTCATCAGGTCACACATTAATCCCAGTGGCAGCCTCCTTCCACTGCCATGGTGCTTCCCCATCTCCTGGAGGCCACACCAGGGAGGCAAGTTTGGCACATCCACAAGCCTGTCCTCCTCCACAAGTTTTGTTTCTCGCTGGGAATTGAGTTGTTGTGTTAACTCCTTGTTTTGATGATTTCCCCTTGTAGGCAACAATTGTACTTAAATGTGAGTGAATCAAACTATGCCAGTTGAGGTGAACTGTTTGTCGAGGCTGATAGCTGTGGTTGCTCCTGCCTTGGACAGGAGGGTGGCTGAGATTCCCATGGCCCTTCCCAGTGCTGTCTTGTGTGTTGTGAAGTAGCTTCTGTAGTTGCTCAAATTTCTGGATGGTCATTAACCATCAGCCCTTCAAGCCATCATTAACTATCAGCCCTTCAAGCCTGATGTACCTGGTTACTCCTCTCCTTCACATGACTTCTATGCTCTCAGCATTCCCATGTGCCCAGTAATAATTAATGGATTTACAGATTTGCTGGCATTGCCAGTTAATGGAAGTGTAGCTTTTGCTGCCATTGGCGGTAATCACTTAAATTATTTTGTTAACTCAAGCGAGTGAAATTAGGTAGGAAACGCCATGGAGTTTTCTGTGGGGAGGTATAGGGAGAATGAGGTTTTCTTCATTTTTTTTCAGATATTAGGTGTTCCATCAGCAGAAGCTATTTAGCATTTTCTAACACAATTAGTGAAATAAAAGCATTTTATATCTCAAATATAATTTCATTCTTGTAAGTCAAGCACTAAGTGAAATTACAGCACTTGGAAGTATAATTTACATCACTTCACAATCAGAATGTCAGTAATAAAGTGGAGAAGGTTAGCATGTTTTCCCAGAAATAGCTTTCTGTGATGCTGTTTTATCTCTCACTAAATGGGATTTGTGTGATGGTTCAGCCCCAGCTGCAGCTCAGCCCCCCACAGCCACTCGCTCACTGCCCTGTGCTGGGATAGGAGAGAGAGTTGGAAAGGGAAAAGTGAGAAAACTCATGGGTTGAGATAGAGACAGTTTAATGGGACAGAAAAGAGAGAAAATAATAATAGTAATAGTAATAGTAATAGTAATAGTAATAGTAATAGTAATAGTAATAATAATAATAATAATAATAATAATAATTATTTAATTAGAATAGACAAAACAAGTGATGCACAATACAAATGCTCACCAGTTGCCAACCGATGCCCAGCCACTTCCTGAGCAGCAGCCCCAGGCCAGATTTCCCCCCAGTTCCCATACTGAGCATAATGCCATATGGTATGGAATATTTCTCTGGCCACTTGGGGTCAGCTGTCCTGGCTCTGTCCCCTCCCAACATCTTGTGTCCTGCCATCCTGCTCGCTGGGGTTGTCAAGGAGCTGAAGTTTATACTGCTTGACTTAGTATAAACACTACTTATCAACAACTAATACATCAGTGTGTTATCAACATCATTCTCACACTTAATCCAAAACACAGCACTACACCAGCTAGGGAGACATTTAACTTTATTCCAGTGGAATTCAAGACAATTTGTTTTGTCCAAAGAGCTCTGTGGATGGCTATTTATTGCCCCAGTGTCTGGAAGACCATTTGTGTGTTGTGGGAAATGGGAGCTCAGCATGTAGCACAGAGTTCAGAGATGGACCTTATTGTCCAGCTGATACTAAAAAAAAAAAACAAAAGCCACCATGACCTCATACTACTTTAATTGGGTGCCCATTGTAGCTACATAATTAGTGTCTGCTCTGCAGCCATTATGGTACTCTGACTAATTAGAAGTGATGCAGATGTCACTTCACACTTCTGTGTACAAACCAACCCAGCATGCAAGCAGCTGAAAGGCTGATTACAGCACACTGGGAGTTGCTAGACTTGACTGCAGCCACACCAGTGTGACACCTGGAGTGTAACTGGATGCACAGGGCTATCACACGTTACCTTTTTCCTGTGTGGAAGATAAAACTAATGCATTGGTTTAAAGATGTGATGGGCCAGTGTGATCTAAACTGAGTTCCTGCACAGGGAAGCCCAAAGAGCTTTGTTCATCAAACCCATCATTTCTGTTCCAGCTGTCTGTCCTTGCCACCTGGGCTGGGAGAAGTGAGATGCTCTGGTCCTATGGGAGCTGTCTCCAAAATGAGCTGCCTTTCCTGCTAAAAATGTGCACTTCACTTGAGCAGGAGTGTATCTAGCAAGCTTCTCTCTGTGTTCCCTTCCAGTAATTAAAGAACCATCTGCTACTGGAAATGTCTGTTCCGTGGGGGAACAACCTACCAATGTAACACCCGTACTGCTTGCACTGGGCATCTTCCCTTATCCAGAGAGTTGTTGTAAATACTGGGTTTGAAGTGCAGCAGCACTTCACAGTCTCTGATGAAGATTTTAGAGCAAGAGTAACACCCACAGTGAGCTACAGCCCCAGTACTAAGGGTCAGGTCTGCCATGTTTCCATCATAAGAGAGAGTGATAAGGGGGGGCAGTCAGTCATCCTTGGCCAGGTGGTGATTTGGGGAAGCAGGAGAACCATGCTGCATGTGGGAAGTGTCTCCAGCTAGATCCAGCCTTTAATGTGGGAGTCCCCAGGCTTTCCAAACCGTGTCTGTGTCCAAGCACACATGTTCAGTGCTGGAGCTGGCCAAGAGCCATGCAATAGATTGTGTGCAAGACAACAGTGGGTTGCAAAATCTGTGTCAGAAGAAATTCCATGCTCAGAACTGCAGAAAATATCTTGGAATAAACAAGGTTAGAGAGTCACTATGCTTTTTTTTTTTGATGTTATGCCCAGTGAGATTCCCGTGGCTATTTTGATTTTGATCATTTAAATGTCTGATTGCGTAGCAAGGTTCCCTCTAACCCCATGAAACTGTGGCCTGAATCTCTAGAGAGCTGTGACATTCTCAGGCTAATATCACGTTTGTTCTAATTGCAAAGTTCTAGTTGCATCAATGACACTACAGTAATTTAAACACCGATCTCCTTCCTTCCACTTAAATAGTGTTTTAAAAGATGCTTGTGCATGGTTCTCAGCCACCTAATACCCCACCCACACTCGAGAACAAAGCCAGCAGCATTAAGCAATCAATCAGGAGCTCAGACAGCTGCTACCTACCAGAAAGCTCCGTTCAGTGTTTTCAGTGTCAAAAAGCACACCCTCCATCTCCCCCAGCAGCTCTGATGCACGTGGGTACTTTGCAGAATTGTCAGTAGTAATAGGAATGCGCTAAAGGATTTTCTCCGGTGTCCTTTTGTGTGGTACCCAGAGCTGGGCACAAGCTGGCAGTGAGGAATGTGCAGAAGAAGGGAGCAGGATTAAAGGAATTAAACACATCTCCATGCCACAATAAAAGGAGAAGAAAGGAGCTATCTCTCACAAGATATTAGCCCAAAGCTTTCTTCCTTAGGTCAAATTTTGCAGTCTGACCTAATGAAGCAGTGATGGATGCACAGGCATTTGCCAAGCATCCCACACTGACATTAAAATCCCAAATTATTCTCTCACTCTTAATGCTTCTTAGATATTTTACCCACATTAACCATGTCACACGATCACTCTGGAGTTTTGAGTGTAGCGCAGAAGCCCGTTTTTCTCCTCCCCCTCCCATCTTTTAGTAGTTTTCTGCTTCAAAAGAGCTGTAGCCCCACACAGTGTTAGAGGTGCCACACTGCAGAGGTGCTGTGCAATGATGTGTGGAAGGGCAAGAGCTGCAGGGAGCCAAACACTCCACTAACCTTGTGTTTGTGCTTTTTTTTCAGCGTGTCTGCAAATGATACATCCTCATGGTGAGTCACTTTGGCATGAAATATTTTACAGGTTTTTGCTGGTAGGTATTTTCTGTTCACAAGGTGCAATATCAGCACACTGACTCACCAGCAGTGTCTGGTGTTTGTGTGCTGCTGTGAGCTGGTACAACACATTGCAGATGCCCTGAGTGGACTGAGTGTTGCCTTTTGTATGTATAGCTACTCTCAGAGCATCCTCTTTCCTGTGGGACTTTATGTCAGCTTGCTTTATAGAGCATCTCAGGGCTTATTTGTAATACAATTCAAAGGTTTTATCAAAATAATTTCATACTGTATAACTCTGTAATTCATATTTAACAGTTTTTATTTGCCTTCTTGTCAGAGGAGATATGAATGTGCCTTAGTGCTCTTTTCAGCTTACAGAGCACTTACACGACAAAGCCCATCAAGAAGTGACTAATTAGAGAAGCCATGAGTTAGAACAGTTCCAGACTCAGGAGCCTGACGAAGCCAGTGCAGAAGACAGGGTGAGCACAGTCTGAGGGGCTGCCAGCATTTCGGTGTTGTCGCCCTGCGCATGTGTGGCCATTGTCTGAAGAGTGGCCTTTATATTGATGACAACCCTTTCTAAGAAGCTGGATTACATTTCCAATTTCCAAGTCCTCCTTTAGAAACTGGCACCCATGAGCCAGAGTCCCCAGCTTTTTGCAGGTATTCTTTGTCCCCTTACCAACACAGGCTTTGAGGAGCAAGGAAAGAAAGCTTTTTCTGAGAGGCTGGTTAGCCTTAAGGTGGGAAGTGTGGGGCATGGCAAGGCCGTGTTCTTCCAGTAACGGGGAAGTTCTGCTCTTTCCTTGGCTGCAGCTCCCCAGCAATGACACGAGTCGCGCTGAAGATTGTGACCCCTGTCATCATTACTGTCTTTGTCCTGGCACTGTACTTGCATGCCCAGCAAGTGGAATCCACTGCAAGGCTTGATTTCCTCTGGAAACTTCAGGTTAGTGGGTGTTGGCTGTGTGGGAGGATCACACGTGGTCTTTGGAGTTGATATGAAATGACTGAGCTATTCACTGTTGAGTTGAGGAGTGTGATAAAGTGCCTCTGAATTTAATCTGAATCTGGGCATGCTAATAATGCTCTGCTCTTCTTTGATACTTTGCATACTCAGTGCTTCTCATCCTGGTTATTTTCTTCAACTCCTTTTTTGCTTGTAAATGCACTTTGGATGGTCCCCATGGTAAAGGGTTATAGATCTGAAGGTTGAGATTAATGAATTTGGGTAACCGAGCTGTTACTGCTGCAGGAACATGTAATATAACAATTTATAAATATAGGAAGCTCATATTCACTGCTGAATTGTTTCCCAGAGTTCGGTGAGCTTCAGTTTGCTATGTTCAAGGGTGTGAAAGATTCACATTTGCATTTTCATTCACTTTCCTGTTAAGCAGTGGGAACTGGCTCGAGTTCCAGCCTTCATTAGCCCCCAGGCAGCAGTACTGGGTAACCAACACACTGTGGATAATGCCACACTGTGCTCCTGCCCCTGGGTTCACTGTTGATGTTTTCACTACTTGTGCCCATGAGTGATGCTGGGGCACTGTACTGTATGTGATTCCCAAGCAAGCAGGACAGGCCTGGGCTCTGCCCAGCACTCATGGCTGGGGGCTGCAGGACTGCAGGTTTTATTTAGATTTTCTACCTTGGCAGGTAGGTGGCAGGACATCATTCTATAAATAGGTCTTTGTGGTTTGAGTTAGAGGCACTGAGGAAGCAACTATTAATTAAAGCTCCTTGGGAAGCAGATAAACATTGTAATCCTCACTTATAAATGGTGAAACAATGGAAGGGGTGAGCTAAGTGCTCACCCAGTTCAGGGCTCAGAAATACCAAGCTGGATTCTGGCATTATTCTCTGCCTGCTTTTCCATACCTGTGTGCACACGAAGAGATGGAACATTTTCCATTGCAAAACACAAGTTTCTGCATCTCTCTGCTTCTGCTCTCCTTTGCAGTTTCCCCCCTTCTATTTCTGCCCTCACTGCAAGTTAATTTTCAGCTTTCTTCACCTCCGCAGAGCAGCTACCAAAAGAGTAAGTGCATCACTGTGTCTCCCCTCTAAACTAGGCCACCGAAGAGAAGGAGGAGATGGAGGAGCTGCAGGCCTACAACAGACGCCTCCTCCACAACATCCTGCCAAAGGATGTGGCAGCCCATTTCCTGGCTCAGGAGCGGCGCAATGATGAACTGTACTACCAGTCCTGCGAGTGTGTGGCTGTCATGTTCGCCTCCATAAGCAACTTCTCCGAGTTTTACGTGGAGCTGGAAGCCAACAACGAAGGGGTGGAGTGTCTGAGGCTGCTCAATGAGATCATTGCTGATTTTGATGAAGTAAGTCACAGAAAATCTGGGTGAATAGAGTGAACTGAATCCATGAGTTTAGCTGGGCTTTGCTGAGCTCCTGAAGGATGGTGGTTTATCGAATCCTTGTGCCATGGTTCATTTCTCCTTACTCTAGGAGTCTTCAATTTTTTTTCCATACTGGAATCCCTTCTATTCCCTTGTCACACCCCTGAATATCTAATCCCTTTTCTTCCTCTGTCTTCCTGGCTTTGTCTACTACTTTGTAATGCTTGCAGCAAGGCAGGACATGTGGCACAGACATCGCCAGCATCTGTGTGTTTGTCAAGGTTTATTTGCTTCTTTTGCTCTTGTGACACAGATAATAAGCGAAGACCAATTCCGGCAGCTGGAGAAGATCAAGACCATTGGCAGCACCTACATGGCTGCCTCAGGCCTCAACGACTCCACTTACGACAAGGAAGGGAAGACACACATCAAAGCTCTGGCAGATTTTGCCATGAGGTTAATGGACCAAATGAAATACATTAATGAACATTCATTCAACAACTTCCAGATGAAGATAGGTAATGTCCTTGTGCTCACAGGATTCCATGTAGGCAGTGGTCATTCTGAGGTGGGGATTTTATGGAGAGTAAAAACCACAGATGTTACATTAGCTGTACAGGGATGTTGATTGTCTGGTGCCTGGTGACCACTTTGGCCTCTATGAAACATCACAGTAGTTTTTTAGGGTATAGCAGCATTACTGAAGCTCTCTAAGGAATTAGGAGCAGAGTAGCTCCTACCACAGCATGGTCTTACATGGTGGTTGAGCTCAGGCTCGTTTTGCCCCTGTGCTTGTAGCTCTGCCATTCTTGGACATTAAATTGTCTTTCAAGTCGGGGAATAAAAAGTGACAGAAAAAAATGTGTGAGGATGTCAGGTGTGGCGTTTGCTCTGGAAGGTGCTGGGCTGCTGCCTCGCAGGCCCTCAACATTGCAGCAGGTATGTGCTGACTTCAAGTAAGCAGTTTGCCAGGTGGCAAACAAACTTTATCCCATTATCTGGCACTGGAAAGTGGCTCTGGATTGATCAGATCCAGCCCGAGCTGCCAGCCAGTTGGGCATAATGGATCAAAGAAGCCAAATTTTCTTTTAACTTTTCTCTCCCCCCAAGTTTGGCCATAGCTTTATGTGTCAGGGTAAAGCACAGCTAGAACCAATGAGCCTCAGGATGAGTTTTTATTGTCTGAAAAATGACCTGCCTCAAGCAAATGGATCTGAGTGGATTTCTCCTCTCCTCCCAGGCCTCAATATTGGTCCTGTTGTAGCTGGGGTGATAGGAGCCCGCAAACCCCAGTACGACATTTGGGGCAACACAGTGAATGTAGCCAGCAGAATGGACAGCACAGGAGTGCCTGACAGGATTCAGGTAAGGCAATCCCTGGAAAATTTACGTAAATAAACCTTTGTTTAAAAATTTGCACTTTAGTTCTGTGTGGAAGTTCTGAGCTGAGCTTCCTTCTTCATGTGCCACACTGGCGCTGAGCACAGTCCTGTCTGATCCCTGCTACACAACAGAGAAAGAGGATTGTTTAAGGGGTTAATGGGACCTGTCTGATAATCACACATCTCCTTGGCCTTCAGACGTGACCTTTCCAGTGATTCAGCTCCACTGTCCTGCTTTTGCTAAGCCAATGTCCACAGTAACAGAACGCCATTCCTTGGGAAAATACTGAAGAGTTATAAAAATAGAGCAGCTGATGTAAAGCCCAAGAGGGGCAGCCACACTATTTCCTTGCCTGTCAGTTAACTGGATTGTTATTTATGCATCACTCTTTAAGCCACATGAAAAAGGGTGAGAAAATACATTGTCATAAATAAATATCTCAGGAAATCTGGTCTTTAAACTTCTGTTGGTCTGCAGCACCAGTGATTATTTTTGACTGGCATCTGCAGAGACAATTTGGATGCCAGGTTAGAGTATTCCACTCAATCAGTTCTCTCCCATTGCCCACCACCTTCTCCTTCATGAAAACACCCCCTGACTCCTAAGCTGTACATCCACTGTGTAACTTCTAGGTAATTTTTGAGGATTTTTTAGTAGGTTTGGCCTGTTTTCCTACTGCCACTCCAGTGATATAATGAATGCACCTGAGTAGACTGAACTGGCTGTTGTGTTTTTAGAAATGTGACTAATTTGTTACACTTTATCCAGTGACCTCCTTGAAAAATGCAGTTTCCCCAGTTGTGATGTGTGTGTGACATCTGTACTTTCTCAGGTTCTAATGGTTGTGTTTGTTCAGCTACTTGTGCCAACCTTTCAGTTAGTGACTGACGTGCAAACATTGACTGAATTAGAAACAAAACAGTTGATCTTACTTTAATTTCGTCCATGGATTACTCCAAAAGCAGATGGAAAGACCGTGTGGAAGACATGGCAATCATCTGTTTACTCTCCTTTATTCTGCAGGTAACCACGGACATGTACCAGGTTTTAGTAGCCAACAACTACCAGCTGGAGTATCGAGGGGTCATAAAGGTCAAAGGCAAAGGAGAAATGACCACCTACTTTCTAAATGAAGGGCCTCCAATTAGTTAGCACCGACTGCAGCGCCACACAAAGATGGATTTTGCATTACCCAGGATTGTGAATCGGAGAAGAATCATTTTTTGGCAGTGAAGCTGAACATGTGGCTCAGTTGAATTTTCACCCCATGACTCTAGAGCTGGTATCAGCAAATTCTTTGGCCACCCATCATGGAAGGCAAGAGAGAGAAACCACCTTGGAGTTGTTCCTGGCTGAGTGCTAAGCTGACCAAAGATGTGCACTACAGAGTTCACAGATAAGACATGAATTTGGCATTTTTTAAAAAGGCTGCTACCACAGGATGGCATAAGAAGCTATTTAAATATTTATTGACGCAACACAACATTTACTTGGTTGAAGGAATGTATGATTCACTACAAAGCATTATTTTGGAATGGATTTGCACTCCCATAATGTTTCCATCCCATACTGCCAGCTATTTGAAGTGTACCACTGTGCTTTTATTAGCTGTTTTGAATGGGCTTTCAAAACTGACACCCACTGTTGCAGCACACAAAAAGGCCTTTTAGAAGGGCATTGGTAATGTTTTAGTGTGAAAAGACATTATAGCCTCGGCCCCCTCTTTTCCCTTCTTCTCCATGGCTAAATGACTGCTCTTCTGAGTGGGGCTGGCACACCTGATGCAGGGGAAGATCAAGATAAAGGAAGATGGCTCTACAACCATATTTATTAAAAAGTCATCTGTGCTCTTCTTTGGTATCTATCAGTTTACATGGGAAAGACTAGATGTAAACAAGAGACACTTTGTGGGGGGAACTCCCCTGAAATTTGTTGTGGGTTTTTTTTGTATTTTTTATTTTGTAATATTGAAAACATGGAGATCTAACAGATATACCAAATTCTATATTTTGTAAATTATATATAAATTAGAAGGCAGGCTGTCCACACCGAGGTGTGGGGGGAGGTGTATATAACCTGTAGACTTTTGTGTAATTTTTTTCTGCATAATACTCTGAACACAGACTTGGCAGTTTTCAGATTATCACTATACAATCAACCAACAACAAACAGGTGAGTTTCCAGGCTGAACCATGCATTTTAAAATGAAAATCCAGAAAAATCTACAACCCCAAAGAAGAGGAAAAACCCGCGGTAGTCACAGAGTTGTTCCATGCAGCATTCCGGCGGAGGGTGGCGGCTTCCCAGTGGAAACAGGACCTTTGAGTTTTAGCTACTGAGACGGTATCACACATGTCAGAAAGAGCTCTAACCAAATATTCTAACTCTTAACAGGAGCTCTTATGAGAAAAGGAAAAAAGCTCATTTGAACTTTTATTTTTAAAAAATCATTTTTCATAGATGGTCTTAAGAGAATCCTGCTGATCTGAGAATTGTCTGACATTGTAACTGCCATGTGACATTACAAGGAACTATGTGCTGCAGCATCGAGTTGACTTTCCTGTAGTAAGCATAAGTAAGTTTAAGTATTTAAACTGATTAAAAGAAGATCAATTTTCAGGAATTAGGTGATCTTCAAAAAAAATTATGATGGCAAATGTGTATATGAGGTGGTCAACCTTAAAATAGTGCCATTGATACTGTGTTGGGCATCTTTATCACTAGTGGGGGGGTTTCTGAATAGTTCACTGTTACCATTTATGTACCTTTTCTAACTATTAAAGAAAAATCCCTTGATATTTTATTAAAAAAAGAAAATAATTTTTAAAAAGCTATATTTTTTATATTCTATGAGGGGAAAGTTTTGATATTGAATTTGGCTAGCACTAAAAATTACTCCAATCTTTTGACATTTAATAAACTTGTTTTCCACTCTTCTCAGGGCAGAATTATTGTAGTACTCACAGCATAATGATTGCACTATGGTGGTGGCGATTTCTTTTTCCTACTCGACAATGAGAAAAAGTGAAAATCATGGACCTGTCTTAATTAATTTGCTCTATTGCTAAGCATGACCCGAGCATTAAGCCATTTAAACGTCAGCTTAAATGGCATCGCCCTTTTCCTTCTCCCTTCCACTAGGAAACATCTCTGAAAAGTATAGTATACTGACTTCTGTAAAACTGCCAAGTCTGCCCTTGTACTATACTTTTGCTCCTTTACATCCTTCCTGGTTTGCAAAATACTTCAGTTGCATCACGCTGTTACGCCTTTCTCCCCCTCCTCCACCTCCCATCCCCTTTGTCCCTCACTGAGTTTCATTACCTTCATGCCATACACTCGGTTTTAGGTTTGCTTTCTGCTTTCCAAAAGTCTGCAGTCTTCTTAACTTTTGATTCATCTTATGAAGTTGTGTTGTCAATGAAATTTCAAGTCCCCAGTATCTCTAGCTGTGATTGTTGACAGTGTGTCATGATCATTTCAAGGGGTATTCACACACTCTTTACTCTGGATCTTGCAAAAATGGATACAGTTATGATTTCCCATGGAAATTGAAATCTATTTAAGTAATTTAACTATATTAAACACTGTTTCACTGGTAAAGTGTCTCTGTTTTATTTTAGCCGCATCTGGCTGGTGGGATCAGACCTAAGTTATGTAGGAGATGCTGTATCTGCAAATAGAAACATACAGGTCTTGTCTGGCACTGATGGATGCCCTGGTCCTTTGCACTGCCCACTTACAGAGCCCCAGGAGCTTGGCTGCACAGCAAACATCCCCTGGGTACTTCTTATGCACCCACTGCCCTCGGAAGCAGTCTCAGGGCAGCTGACAAAATATACTGGCATAATTGAACAAGTTAAATTTGTGTGTGTGTCCTATTAAAAAAAAGAAGTTTGTATTTTAAAAAGCACATCACCTTTGCCAAAGAATTCCCCAGGTACCTCGGTACTTGTCCTCTCAAGGACACTGGGAGGAGGCAGCAC
This sequence comes from Oriolus oriolus, assembly GCA_013400235.1. Classification (NCBI taxonomy): domain Eukaryota; kingdom Metazoa; phylum Chordata; class Aves; order Passeriformes; family Corvidae; genus Oriolus; species Oriolus oriolus. The sequence goes on from VXBT01003828.1 coordinate 1,091,259, forward strand.
TGCTGCCAACACAACATTTTCAATCTTTACAGGTAAAAGTAAACACGACGTGTAACTGTACCAATTAACAGGAGCTTGAGGTAGAGCTGAGAAACAAAACCTTGCAGCTTCCAGCTGACTTCTTTTAGTTGAGAAGACATTACACAGGCAGTTAAAAACCGAATGCCCTACAATCTGTTATAGGTTAGGAGAGATTTTATGAGCATACTGAGAACACAGCTGCAGGAACAAAAAGCCATGAAGTATTTAAGGTATCAGTCTTTACCAAAGTTGGTGGAGAACTATTTAATACTTTCTATACTCTCCTAAATATCATACAAACAGCAGTATAGGACATTGCCTGATGTAAGCAATTTTTTTTTAACTATCTGGAGAAGGGTATTCCCCAGGGGAGGGAAGGCAGGAGTCTCCAGTGCTGTGACCTCTCTTCAATTACTGCACACAAACTGGCTGAATCGTTTTCCCCAAATGCATCTTTTTCCCACCCAGAAAGCATTTTGATGAATTTAAGGTGTTTAGGCACTTCTCCCCAACACAGATCTGGCTACATCAGGTATCTGCCTGCACTTAATAAAATGATACACTTGTGACACACTGCATTTCTTGTATGTGTGTCCTGCACTGCAAATATCTCCAGCTTGGCTGTTTATGTGTTACACAACATCCACAGACACCAGCACCTGGCCAAAAAGCATGCCCAGAGGCAAATATTTTCATTCTGTTAAGCTTCCCAACTGCTCCTCAGGGCACCATCACTTCCAGACTGAAGTTCAGGAGTTGTCAGAGAGAGCAAGCTTGGGATGCTGCTGGGAAAAGAGCAGCTATGCTGTTTAAAGCTGAAAAAACTCAGCTTTCCATGCTCTTGACCCTCTCTGTCCATGGCCTTTCAACTGAAGGAGCAAGTAGGCTCTAGGGAGATGGTGTGGAGGACTGAGAAAATTGAATGTCAGGCAGGATGAGGGGCAGGAGCAGCAACATCTTCCTGCCATTTGGGAGCCACGTAGTTTCCTGTAAAAAGCAGTTACATATTCTCATTTCTGTGCCTGAGCATCTCCCAGTCCCCGCGTGCCCTGCTCCGCAGCGCAGGTGAGGTGGCTGCACCAGCCCTGCTCCGTGACTCCCGCCGGGAAAGGGGCGGGGCTGCCAGCTGGGAGTGACCGCAGCAGGAGAGCCCAGAACCGACACGCTCGGAGGGGAGGCTGCGGCAGCACAGCACTGGCATTCCAATAAAAAGCTGCACAGGACACCAGCCTGAGTGAGCTTCCCTGTAAGCAGCTGGCCCAAGAGATCTTTTAACACAGAATTTCAGATGCAAGTAACTATTGCCATCTACTGGAAACGGCATTATATACGTACCTTGTGTAAGTCAGGCAAGCCTTTGGTCGTTCCTTCCCTGAAAGCAAATACAGTGACACCTTATTCAAAGATGTATCTGCTACTGTGGGTGTTGGATGAACCGATGCTAACCTTTAGGAGGTCTTCCTTTATAAATACAGCATGAAATGGGCTCTGCTTCTACTAAATTCCACAGAAAAATCGAGCAACCACGAATGGCCTCCTGCAATTCACACTGAAGTAAAGCCCATTGTTCAAGAGTGTAACCAATGTTCCTGAGTTCACCTTCCTAAGTCTGGTAACTCAAGTACCTGTAAGATCAGCAGGGAAGCACCTGCTTTGAGTGTTGAGTTTGTATAAGCAAAAAGGAAATCCTGGGAATTTTCAATAAATTTTCACCTCCAACCTGGCCTGCTGTATCTTGGTTCTCATCTCACACCAAATGTCAGCAAGTTCTAATATTACAGTCAAACTCAAACATGCTAAGAAGCCATGTTTTTTAGCACCTAGTAATACCACATAATGAAGAACAGTCATGCTCATTAACTTTTCGTTGTGAAACGGGATTTTTATCAGTGCTATAAAAACAAGCAAACAAAACCCCAACTGTTTTCTGTTACACTGACAGTTGCATTTGTTCACTATACCTGCTAATCAGCAATTAGTTTAATGCCAGCATAACTGGAATGGAATAATGGCTCCAGATGCTATGACAAAGGAAGTTTTCATTCCTTAAAAAATGTATCTTTAGGATTAGCAGGAAGGGAAGGCGCCTCGGAGAAAACAAAACTCTCTGCCAACATATAAACTGAAGAAATGATGCAACAGAAAATTCTGTACATGCACAACAACCTGAGTTAAAAACTAAGCAGTACTTGAGGCATTCATAGTAAGCTCCTTGCCTATCAATGGAGGTGAAAAGACAGGTATAAGGATTCTTCTAGACACTATAAGCAAAATAAAACCTGGTTTTATACTTAAAACATAACAGCGCTATCTTTTAATCTGATTTTAAATGGTAAAGGACTGCTCTTCACCTTTTCAGAATGGTGCACTGAATGCTAATACAAGCAATTCTTGGTGCTAAGCAAAGACTGACTGCTGCTCACGTTCATAAATGTGTTCTTTTCTGTCTCCAAGTGGGGGTGGAAGAGAATTAACTGCAAAGCACCAACCCTGGAGCCTGCACACCAAGACGTCTCCAAGGGCTTCACCTCAGACAGCAGCCTGAGACACACCTCTTCACTCCCACTGCAGTTTCATTCTCTAATTCTTCTTGGTTGTATTATGCACAGTTTTCTTAACTCATACCCCATCTATTTAAAAAGAGAACAAGATATCCAGTTCCTTTCTTCCTGGTCATAAAATCTGAGACTAAATAACTTATTTAAAAACATAACATTTTGGTATGAAATGGCCAAGAAAATTTGCCCAGACCAACATTTTATAGCACAGCAAAGCTCTGCCACTTCCCAAATCCAACAGCACAAGAACATGGCAACATCCCTGCCATTAAGGCTTGATTACAACTTGTAGATAAAAACCTACATCTATTTTTACATTATGAAACATCATAAATAATTGTCACATAAAAATAAAACCCCAGTGTAAGTGATGGTGGTACTCTATGGTTGGCTGGGGTTTGCTGGTTGATTCACCAGCTTGAGTAGCATATGATGGTTCCCTCAAACACAAGTCTAGATCACAGAGGTTTTATCCCAGCACAAAAACACCCAACCCATAAAGCCAGAAGAATCAACACAATCCCTGTATTTCTTGTTTAAGCTCATCAGACTGATTTATTATTTTCCTGTCACCAGTTGTCTACCTCAGGTTTGAGCTAATTCTTCATTCATTTCTGAAAGTAAGGAAGAACATAAAAAGAAGAACAGTATTCCAACAAGTACAAGTCACTCCATTTACTCACCAGTCCGTTCTCTTTCAACCCTTCCAGAGTCCAAACACATGAAGTGTGCAAGAATCCTGGGTTAAGTGGCAGAACTTTTTGAATAATTACAAAAAATGAACCGTATCTACATAAATCAAAGAATAATTAATTGGAAATCATAAATGAAAACAATAAATGATCATTAAAGAACTTATAGCACAAGACAGAGCGCCACGGGTGAAGCCAATCCCCAGAAACTGAGTTTCCAGGTTACATTTTAATTAAGAAAACATTCACATATATGTCAATGTGAAACAAAACATTCTAAAATTTAGTATCTTACATATTCCACATCTAGTTTGCTAATATGCAATAGTATTATTATTACTTATTTAGCCTATTCCCTACTGCCTCACAAAGGCAAAATTGACCTTGGAAGTGAAAAGCTTTTATGATATGCAGAACATACTCTACACATTCCTCCATTAATATACAAATGTGGTTCCACATTATCATCAGATAATGTGATCATGTAATACCAACAGATAATTCCACATCTGATTATCTCCATGAATGAATGAATGAAGCTTTTTTATGCCACCAGTCATATTCTACATACATTTCACTGTGTGGATATGCTTCACTTTCCTCCTCTAGTCCCATGTTCTTTTGCGTCCTTTTCAAGAAAATAAAAAAATAATTTAAAAAAAGGTTCAACCACCAAGTGTAAAATGTCCACAGGCATTTTACATTGATTTATTTAATTTACAAAAAAAGCCCCATTCAGACAGCTTCTTCTTTTGGAGAACAGCTTTACATTCCTGAGAGTAACTACTGGAACAAGACTTGGTCTCAGTGTTCCAGGCCTTGTCAGACATTGTAATCAGGGGACTTTCCCTGGGGTTGTCGCAGTCGGATTTGTAAGGTAGAAAAAGCTCCCACAGTCACATGGAAGAAGAGCTGCCACATGTTGCGCAGTTCATACAGGTACATGTTACACAGGCAGATCAACCCAAAAGTCAGGAAGGATTTGGCATTCCTCCAGCCTGTGTAGTATACAAACAGGTAACACTGTCAGGAAATAAAAAAGAAGTCAGGTTACCTCATGGAAAATAACTTCCACTGAAGAAACACTATCTGGTCAGTGAAAAACTACAGCCCAAACCAAGGAAAAGTCTGAGTCAAACATGTAAGAACAGTATCAATGCAGCAGTCAGAGAAGGGTGAAGAGTACCTGATATCAATACAAGGTTACATTTTGCTTGCATTAAACTCTCTCTGAGAACAGTTCTCTCACAACAATTAATTACAGGCTGCAATGAGTGGCCCATGACAAAAGGAAGTAGATGTTCCTGGCAACCTCTGGTCAAAAACCACTCTGTTCTACTCAAGCAGTGGAGAAGGAACAAGAGCCACCAAGTCTTCTTCAGGAAAGCAATGGGAAGGACAAGGACAACACCAGGGCCCCAGAGCTCAGCACAAGGCAATCCCTCAGATGCCTCCCAGTGTCCTGCCAGGGGTGATGCTGAGGGTTACCTGGCAGATGCAGAGTCCCACACCCACTGCCCTGCTTCAGCTGCTGCAACACTGATCACATTTGGAGAGAAACACAACCACTCTACTGTAATTCTACCACATTTCTGCACACTGTGGTGTAACACAGTCTGTCAGTACTGCCCAGTTTCCTACTCAGCCTTCTTCCTACTGTAACTGGAAATCTGTTCAAGTCTCTTGCCTCAGATTTTATCTCTAAAAGGACACAGCTTTTACCCAGACATTATTTTTATTTCTTCTGTTGTTTGAACTACTCCCTTAACTGCTACAAAATAAAAAAATCCTTTGCCCCTCCCCTGGATTCAAGTAATTTCTGCTGAAGGAAGTTTTTTCTGAGCTTTAAGGTAGATAACAACAGTATTTAGGCTTACTTTCTATTCCAAATCTGTTCCCAGTGGATTTATAACCATGGTCACACAGATTTAACAGCATCCATCATCACATTATCTAAGTGCTGTTTCTGTTCTTCCTGGGCATTTGCCATGTTTCATCAGTCAAAAAAACTCTACTTAATTTTCTTTTCATTTTTCATGTTCCTCAAAAAAGGGCAACTGAACAACGCAATATATTGAGGTTACTTTATATTCTATTTGAACTCTACCACTTTGTTATAAAGCATGCATTTCCACTGCAAGTGTGGCTGAGAGCAGCAAAGCTACTTGTAGTGTCTGGTATCAAAATATTGTCAGAGCGGTGAGGACTGACACTGTCAGTAAGACTCGTATGTCCTTCCTCCAAAGGGAAGTAAAACTAGAGGTGAATAATCTGCACGTTTCAGAATACAGACAGAATTGTTCTGAACCTGCGGGGCCATTTTGAGCAGAGTAAATGCAACCTACTTGTGCTGACAGTTTCACAAATTGTATCTAAAAGAAGAATTAGTTGGTACTGGTATCTCAGCAATAAGAATTCAGGTAATTTCCTAGTGTTGTCGCTTCCACTGACAATGTATGAACAAGTGTGACTGCTTCCAAGATTAAAATAAGAGTCAGGATACACTTCATCAAAATGATTAATAAATGCTTGAAAAAACACAAACTATAGTAGTTTAAAAACGTTACTGTAATGTGATGTCGCATGACTCTGAATTTTACTGAGGAACTATTTTAAATGAATTCTTAAGCGTATCTTTTATTGGTCTAGGTCTGAACTACTGGATTTGCCCCTTACAGAACACATGAACAGGCCAAAAAACAGTCAAAAGGCCAAAACGCTGCAGTTTTAATACCTTACTATAACAAGTGCTGTTATGTAACTCCTGAGGGTTGTTTTTCTACTGCTAAAGGGAAGCACTATCATGGCAATTACTGAGCATGCTTTTACGGAGAAGGGTCCTCTGTGCTACTTCAGAGAAGATTTTGATGTTTGATTTTTTTTTTTAATTAAATGTTAAGAGATGATTGAATGCTCAGCTCCTGTCCTGATGCTTTGCACTTCTGGTACAACTGAGACAGCTGTTAATTTCTTCTTTACAAAAGACTAGAAACTATGAAGCAACACGAGACATGTCTGTGAGCCTAAAACATCACATTCCACGTAAGTCCTGTTCTTTTGCCTGCACACCTGGGTTATAAACATTTCTTGGAAACTAGAGACACACTGCTGTGTTGTTATTAACTGAACAAGACAATACAGCATGATGGATGCCTGGTGGGTGAAGGACAGTGAAATGTGCTGTCATGCAACACAGGGAATTAACATCCTGAGCTCTTAACTGCAGCAAAACAACATCAGAACGTGCCAGAGAACCAACATCCCTCTTAATTCTGAAAACTGACCAATTGCATATTACAGGAATGAAACCAGAGGCTGGAAAACAGAGTTTCAACAGATGTATTTTGAATATTAATAAAAAGCCTACATTCCAAGTTGCATGGATTCTTTCTTTCAGACAGCTCTGTTCAAGGCAAACAGTGGAGGAAAGATAGATGTCCTTACGTCTCAATGCACAGACATGAATACTTTATAAAGAATAAGGTTTCCAATTTGGGAGAGGAGGGAAAATGTGTTTTTTACACAAAAAAAAAAATTGAGAAGCTTCACCTTATTTGATATGGAACAGACTGCTGGCATGGAAAATTAACACCAGTCTAAATTATTTAAGGCAGAAGTTGATGGAAAGTCAACAAGTGTTGAAGAACACAAGCTGCACTGTGACATTCTGCTAGAGATAAATTGTAGAGAATGAAGACTACAGACAACCTGGAAAAAAGACTGACAGAAAGGCATTTTTTTATTTTATTGTCTGACACTGTACTAAACACTGGCACACAGAAACAAGTTAAAACTGCATACTCCACAAGTCCAATATTAAAAGACAAAATCATTATAATAACAGCAACTGAGCATGAGAGACATAGGTTAATGTAACAGCAGTGTCACTGAATGACAGATGCCAATGGGCACCATGACACCTTGCTATAAATTATAGAGGAAAGTCAAATTCAGATGCAGAAATGGAAAACTGACAGACATGAAAAGCAAGGGGAAGTGTCAGGCAGGAGAAGGAAAACATAGCGAAAAGTGGCCACAAGCTTTGAAAAGGAAGGAGATGCACGTTAAGGTACAAAGTGAGGAAAATTCCACGGCATAGTGCTTAGGTTTTACTGCATTTACTTCAAATCTGCCCAAAGGGAAGCAGGAGTAAGCTATTTATTCAGATGGTTAAGTCTACTTGAACTATGAAACTATTACTTCAAGGAAATAATATAACCTCCACTGCTCGTGACTTTAGAGATAACTGTCTTAATTAAATGTCTTAATCATCCAACTGGAGAAAAAATGCTGGCAAACAGAAGGTCTTTGTATCAATCTACTACTACATGATAGTTTATGATTAATGAAATAAAACAGAGCAGAAATTATTTTTTATAATCACCCTATTCAAGTATCTGTGACATTTAAAAAAACATGATGACACTTATGCATGACTGGGTAATGTTTCTAAATTTTAGTGAATTATACAAACAGAAGAACACACCTGGTACAAACAGGCTGCTGTTCCAAGAAAAAATGCAATAACATAGCTGAAATCTTCACCTTCATTCTGCAAGAATAAAACAAAAAGGCATGTTTTACAATGTTTCAGTAAAATACCAGGCATTTACAGTATGAAAGTTATGATTATTATTGCATGCTAAAATAGTTTCACATAGAGATTTATAATAATTCCTTTACCACACTAAACCGAAAATTAGGACTAATCAGTGCTTACTTACATGTCTGCAAAAAAAATCATCACAGTCTGGAGTCTGACTAAAACATTTATTCACAACAAACAACTCTTGCCAAGATTTTCAAAAGCTTTAAAGTCCAGCTCTAACACTGGATACTTAACTTCTCCAGGTACCTTTCAAAATTCAAGTCTAAACACTACCTTTAATAGCAACTTTGTAGAACTGCACCTTCCTAGAGCTTCACAAAATGGAAACAAGGTAACAGGAAAAACCCAAACTGGCCACTAGGGTGGGGTAAAACTCTATACAGAGAATAACGAAGGCAGCTCTGCTCTCGTGCAGGGAGCGCAAACAGCAGAACAGGAATTTATCAGAGAGACTTGGAAAATAAGGTTTTCTTGAAGGAAAGATGGAAAAATTTACTTGAAGTCACAGACTTTTCTACTATGTGTTTAGAAAACAAAACAAATCCTTTAACTTACTCAAACAGATTGTTATAGTTCCTATAGAGAGCTGAGCAGAGTAAATTTACGTGCTCAGTGACTATTCTAACTGCATTTCTAACAAACATCTGCAACCACCAAAAACTTCCCCAGGAAAAGAATGGGTACTCATGCAAATGTTCTTCCTTGAGAGCAAATACCACTCTGAGAAGATGATGGTCCATTCACAAGCACAACTTGTGTCTGCTGAGAGCACGTTCTGTGTGAAGCACTTCCATCTCCAGTGCTGGCTAGGAAAAACTTTGCATGTCTGCACATAAAAATTACATCCACAATGCAGTAACTTCTACCCAGTAAGTCTTTGCCCCAGTGCCACTGCATATCTGGTGGAGCACAGTTACAGATCGTAATAGAATTTTACTAACACTCAAATAAAAACACTTATTATACAGCAAACAGTAATTCAGAGAGATGCTTTTGAATGACTTCTCAGAACACGTTCCATTAACTGTTTTGGATTACTTCTCCCTAAACCTTGTGGATTTTTCCATAATAAAGTAAATTAAGAGAAATTTTAATGGATTTTTAGTGTGCTTCATTTGTCAGAAATGAAAATTATCTTCCATCTGTACTGCAATCTATTACCTCCAGATGCAATAACATAGAGAATAAAATTAACTGGATGTCCTGTCATCACTTACATCGATTAATCTAACACTGGCATTCCTTCTAAAAAAATCAGCTGCAGAAAGGTACCAGAGTAAGTTTTAGCAACACACTAACTGAAAGAAATCTGTTCAGTACTATTTGTATTACAGCATCCTTCAAACTCATTCCTAATTATAAACTGAGAGAATTGTGCATAACACAGAAAAACCTAATTAGGGATAAAGTGGAGATGTAGGTTCACTTGGTCTTTCTTTAAAAAACAAATCAAAGACAGCTCAAAAAGAAGGACCTAGTAGGGAACATTTTCATTAACCTTCTTCATCTATCCATTAGCCTTCACTAAAGGCTGAGAACTCAACAGTACTGCTTATTAATCTTTACATATGTCAATGCTATGTAAGACAACTGGAATACAGGTATTCTTCTTTACCTTATTTCCCAAAAAAAAAAAAATCCATTAGGTATCAAAAATATTGCAGCTGGCTGGTGAAAGGCCTAGAGACCAAGACTTACAAGGAGCAGCTGAGGAAACTGGAGCTGTTTATCCTTGAGAAGAGGAGGCTCAGGAGAGAACTTAGTGCTCTCTGCAACTACCTGAAAGGAGGTTGTAGCAAGGGTGGGGGTTGGGCTCTTCTCCCAGGTAACACGGGGTAAGATGAGAGGAAATGGCCTCACGTTGCACCAGGGGAAAAATTTCTTCACTGAAAGGGCTGTCAAGCTGCCCAGGGAAGTGGTTGAGTCACCATCCCTGAAGGAATTTAAAAGCCTTGTAGATGTGGCACTTTGGAACGCGCTTTAGTGAACTTGGCAGTGCTGGGTTATGGTTGGACTCAGGTCTTTTCCAACCTAAATGACTCTATAAAGTCCAGATATGTTTGAATGTAAAGACTACCTATCAGCCAAGTAAGAGGATTACCATTTTCTTTCAGAAAACTTCCATGGGGCTTTTAGTTTCTATGTCTATCACCAAAATAATAGTCATTAAATGGTAAGGAAGTTTTGGTGGGTGTTTTTTGTGGCAACACACATGAACCTTCTGTACATGCCTGCAAGTACTACCAGCATATTCACCTAAATTGCTTGAAAGCGTAAACCAATATTAGTGACACTGTAGCACTTGTGAGAATACAACCAGCACAAGAAATGGAATAGAAAGAAACTGAAAGGCTACAATGGGGGTCATAACAGAGATTTTACAGAAAAAAAATCAGTTTGGGGGACACTGTTTGGTGAAGGGGGTGTTGTTTGAGGAGGTGAGGGGAGTTTAGAAGAAATCACTTGACAATTTTCCGCCACTGACCCTTTCAGCACACAATGAGAAATGAGGTTTATTAAATACAAACAAAAAACTAAAAACGTTCTCTAAAAGCGATTTTACAAAACCTGTTTAAAGATTCCCGCTCTGTGGACTTTTCAAAAAAACTGCCCAGATTTTCAAAGCTGTTCATCATTTCACTCAAGTGCTTTTAAATAGCATCCATAGAAATTAAACGCCTCATACCGTGGCATAAATTTAGAAAACAGAACATTATGTTCACATCCTCACTGCTACCAAGGTACCAGGGAAGGGCCACCCACCTTCCACTGCTGTTGAAACTCACAGCCTTGATGAATGAGGCAGCACACTCAAGGAGGATGCACAGATCACAAACAATACAGGTTTCATAACAGAGGCCTGACCTCACAAACAGTACTTCTGAAATAAAACTGGCACGACTTAGCTCATATAGCATCTTCTAAAATGATAATTGTGATTGCTATGATGCATAACTTTTAAATTAATAAACATGTACAATACCTGGAGAAGGCTTTCTATGGCATGGAAGCCACGGATTAAATTCAAAGCTCCACATAACAGACTAAGCACAAATGAGACAATCCCTGGCAGAGTCACAGGTTCCAGACGCTGATGAGGAGCTGCAAAGCAGAATGAAAAAAGATATCAAAGGTCAAAGCAATGCCTTCAGAAATTCAGTAAAATAAATCTCATTTTTCAGTGGCTTCTAGCTCAAGAGATCACTGAAGCAAACCACAAAATGGCGTGTTTTTTTCTAAGAAGACAAAATATTGTAAATCTTACAGCACAAGGTTTAGCAAAAAGTAAACTTTCCTCCCGTTCACATATATAATTGTCTCGTTATATTTAGTCTTTATCTCGATATACTCCATTTATTCAGTATGGTACCAATGGCTGCTCAAACAGGCCAGGAAATCAATAGTAAAAGATGCACTTGCTAGTGAAATCTGTCCATAATTAGTAACCAGCTAACAAGTCACGTACTTCAGAGTTTCTCTCAAAATCTCCACTCTCCTTTAACACTAATGCATTAGTGAGATATTGAGACTGATTTAGCTTGTTTGCTGAACAGAACACTGAGGCAAAGCTATCACAGTCCCCTTTCTTATAAGACACAGTGAGTGCTACCAAAGACACACGTAAAGAGAGCTCCAAAACTCAGCTAGGATCTATATTACAGTCTTATATGCACCTTCCAGATTGTGCTTAGCCTCTTACAAGTAAAACACATTAAAATTAAAACACTCTTTCTTTCCATGCACACCCACTCCTTCAAGCTTATCTAGGGTCACAAGTATGTAACAGTTATGTATGTTCCTCATTACTGTCCCCTTCCATAATGAATAACAGAAAGCAAATGTGAAAAAACAATGCAAAACCCTTAACAGTCTGGGCGACACTGGGAAAACAACGGGACTACTGAGCTGTACTCAAATCATTCTGTTCAAATCAACCAAGTGTAAAGATGTGAACAATGAGGTTAACGAACCGTAACATTAATAGAGAAGGGTGTCAATCCCAGTTGTTTGCATTGCACAGATCCAGGAAAAAGGTTTTTCAAACAGTTTATGAAGTTACAGAACCTAAAAAAACCCCAACAGAAGCTATTTCACATTGATAAGCAGGCAGGGCTGTCTAATGATGAGTGTACGATAACACAAAAATTAAATACAAGATGAGCTCAGTTAATTCATTTGTGCTGAATTTAATAGTGCATAATCAGTGGGAGTTTTTTTAAACGAAGGCATAACCCATGTTTAACTTTGAGAGCTCACTGCTTTTCTAACTGTAGGGCACATTACTCCCAGCAATCCCTCAGTTAAGGTTAGATATGCTAGATATGATATTTGCATACTAAACCACTCTTTCTCAATGACTCCCAGCTGGTTGTTTTGTTTTGGCTTTTTTTAAACCATCTCATCTAGAGAGTGGCAAAAAGCTGAGGGTGTGTATGACTGTTTTTAGCCAAAAGTAATTCAATTCCATTAACAGGTGGATAAAATTAGTTCACTGCTCTCCACTCAAAGCTCTCCAGAAAATCTCCTTTTCCCCATGTAGTGGGTAACCCAAAATAATCATGTGCTAAAACATCATTTAAAACACCTCTCTGAGAACCATGGAGGGAAAAGTAAAGAGTCTGGTCAGCTAAATCAAGACAGTCTACGAAGGCTTTTAAAATACTAACTTCTCTCTTATTAAAATATGAAAAAAAATCCAAAAAATGTAAAGGACATTGTGTACCACTACTAATGTCATTAAACTCTCCAGGGCTTGACAAATTTTAGCATTACAATCAAAGCAACAAGGGTCATTTATATACAAAAAGATGAAGGCAAAATCAAAAGAATGAAGAAGGAATGTCAGAGAAGGCAGGGGAGAGGACAATTGACTTTGAATTGGTACATCCATCGATCTTAGAAATATGATAAGTGCTATATCAAAAATTCTCAGTTCAAATAAAGCACAAATTCTGAATTTAATGTTGACATTTAAATAAAAATTCAGGAAATTCACAGGACATGAGAAACTGCACTACTCATAAGGACGTTTATTTAAAACTAAAATTTAAAAAGAAACTCGAACCCAAGAGCATGGAGTACACCATCAGGCAAAAAATAACTTCGATTTGACAACTGTTCCTTCACTGAAAAAAAGCTCAGGAAAATAGTAATTTTATCCTAATCTGAAACATCACACATTAGCATGCTGTGACCCTATTTCTAATGCCTGCCAACACCTACATGTACCTTTGAAGCAAGATTCTATCCATAATCTGCACACTTTATGCTTCCCACACACTGAATTACCCCTATTCCTCACTCACTGCACAGCCCTCTGAGGGAAAAGGGCTGCTGCTGCAAGCACTCTGCCAGCACAGGAGGCCTGGACACCATACCCTGGCTACACACCCAGTTACAGTGCGAGCAAGTAAGAGCCACTGCTTCCCCATCTCAGCCCAAACTAATGCCTCCAACTCTGCCATTCTGCATAACAAAACAAGATTTGCATCCACCTAACTTTCCACCTCTGCATGCTCTCCGACTTCATTTAACACAGTTCACTTATAGCAAGTCCTATTTTTTAACAGAACAGCATATTCAGGAAATTCCACTAGGCAAAACATATCCTTTTGTAAGAATCTGTCCTTAGAGCACAAGGAGAAACTTGGAAGTCTAGCCAACTGAGTGGGCAGCAAACATCCAGAGAAAGTTCTTTTCAAGGGTGGAGAGAAGTGTTGAATGTAAAGAACTACAGAACTATTAGCAGACTCACTAAAAAAGACACTGTTATTCAATAGCATCTAAAACGTGAAGAGCTGAAGGAGCAAAGTGCCAACTTCTCATAACATACAGCCCTTTGATGGTGAGTTTCTACAGCAACTCAAGGAAGGAAGTGGATAACTGAACAGAGATCTATGGAATTCAGAGGAAGAAGAAAGTTACAAGCAACTCAAAGACAAACAGAAGAAAATCGACATGGAAAGAAAAGGGGATAACAAAACTGCTTCTGTAAGAAGTTGTGGAGAGGTAAGTAAAAAAAATTAGATCACCTGCCAATTATTCTTAAATCTTCTTTTTTAGTTAAAAGGGAAATGGTGCCTATGATTTTAATTTAGGCCTATTTACCTTCCAACACTCTTACTCAAAAAAGTGATACAAACCACACCTCCCACTACATGGACACCTTTTAAAAGACAGCCAATTTTGACACAGGCTGAGTTCTCTCATGCTTACTGGTTTTTCTCTTCCCAATTGCAGGAAGTCTGAATCTAGACAATTTTCAAAGTTAACCAGCTGCCACTTCTGCCACCATAACCCTTTCCACAAAGCAGGATTACACCAGAACGTTAAGAGTAAACAACAATATAGGAACCAAAAGTGGCAAAAGAGTGGTATCACAGCATTACATACCTTTTGAAAGAGCCCACACATGTAAAAAGATGACAAAGGTATGTAAAATGCTGCTTAAAAGATGCCACTCGCTTTTAAACAATTTAAACACCTTCACACTCTTCCTTTATTAATTTTCCTGAATCTAACTCTAATACAAAGATTGTAAGCTATTTCTACACTGTCTCATAGCACCTGGAATTCTCAGAATTGGGGCCCCAGATTGTGAACAGGGCACCCTACTGATTTTGTCTGGTTTTCATCTTCCATAGAAAGCAGTTTTCAATCTTCTAGAGTAATCCTTATGAGTAAGTACATAATAAGGATAATATACTGGCAAAGAGATCCTATTAATATATACATATACATAAACTGCACAAAATCTCATTTATTACACCATTGTAGGAGATGTTTAGATTTACGATTGCAATTCTATGATTTATGACTGCACCCTGACAGTGTAAAGTGAACAGCATCAGTGTGTGCCTGCTCAGGATAATTTATAGATAGAGGTACATTTGGGAAAAAAAAAGGGAAATATATTAACTAATTAAAATCAACACTTCCTTCCATTCTAGTTATGATTTTGCTTCACTAAACTTGGAGGACTGAAATCAGATGATGTCAGTTTCACATGTGGAGTCCATGTATTAGTGCAAGGATTTGGCATTTTCTTTCTGTCCTGCTGGGAAACATCTGAAGGTGGGCCTCAAACCAATTCAGAGGATTCACTTAATAGCACAAACCTTTAACCCAGCTCAACCCCACAACTCCACATTTACCTCCTACATGAAGTAAATTAAAGTTTAAAAAAATTAACAACTACTTAAATGAATTTGGCAGTTTTATACAAAATTGCAATACTTAACATGGTACAGAGGGCACTCATTTTAGAGAGTGCATCTTTTAGCCAGCACAGCCTCTTGGATTTTCACCATTGCAAAGGCTTCCTAAAGAGATGTTTCTCCCTCCAGCTGCTCTAACTCCTGACACTGATCTCAGCTTATGACAACACTGAGTCTTACTGGGCAGAAATAATAAAAATTTTCAGAAAACTTAAAAGGTCAGAAAAAGATCATCTTGTTAAGTGCTCATCTTCATTTGCAGGGATTTTTTCCTTCAATAAAGCCGTCCATTTAACAGATCCATTTCTCCCCCTGAGTGCCTTGGGAAAGCAAGCATTTGGAGCAGGGGATAAAACAGATATCTGAGCTAAAACACACATTAGGTCACACCAGCTTTATACTTTAGAAACATGAAAAAAAGCTTTTTTTTAAAGAAAAACAATTAATTTTGTTGCACCTGTCTCATTTAAGGATACAACAACAGAAGTCTGGAACTTACCTGCAGATATCTTACCAGTACCCTTATACTCCCCCACAGTTATATGTGAAAAGCCATTGGCTGAACCAAGTTCTGACACAGAAATTTGATATGGTGGTCTCAGTTTGATTTCTGTCTGCATGTCAGCAAGATTCATCTTTGTTGACAAAGAACGTGTGTTGTTGTATCTCTGTTTGGTCCTCTGAATAAAATTATCTACACAAAATTTAAAATAAAAAAGTGTGTTTTTATGGACTTTGTTAATTACATCATCCAAGACCATACATCTTTTCAGTCCACAAATTGAAATATATTGTTTGAAATATTTGTATTTATCTTGGATTTTAAACACTATTTCTGTTTTGTGCCTAATACATCATGCATTATTTAATTCTGCAGTTAAAAAAAAAAATTAAGCTCTAAAAATCTAATTATGTAATAACTGTGAATAAACTAATGACTTTTCATTGCATGAGACAGAATGCATTTCTAATACGATGGATTTACTGCACTTATTCTAGCTTTTCTGTTAGTTTAGTAAATATTCTTATGAAAAAATTATGTTGTCAAGAAAAGAAGTGATTCACAGAAACCTTCAAAAGGAGGACAATAATGTTATACAGAAATTGTCAATAACTTGACTGAACTATAGACAGGAATTAACCAACTGGAATATCTTCCCCATGTTTCAAAAACTGTGGTTCTCTTTGCTCTAATGTGTTTTATAAGAATATCTAATTACAGTAATTTCTAATATATGGCATTAAAGCAAATTCCATAAATTAATGGAATTCATAACAGCTGTTATCTGGTATATATGAGATGAGTTGCATTTGGAGTCAGAAGATTAAACACTTCACTACATCATAGGACAAATAAAAATTTCTCCCTTTCATGTATTGAAGAAAAGGTACCATAGCAAAGAGCAAACATGAAACAGAAATTTCACTTGAGAGATTTCTTAAGCTCAGTGACTTCACAGGTTAAGTATTTCAACACGTAAATACACATGAAGTCAAACAACTCCTAGTAATATTATCTGGAAGATGAACTCCAAAGTTGGTCACACAAGCCTTAACCAAAACCTACTGAGTGAACAGAAATAAGTTTGGATAAAACTCTAGTAGCCTAATTTAATGCCCCCAGAAGTATTTCTTTATTGACTCTAACAGCAGTTAAATCAGATTCTAAATCCACCTGAAACAGAGCTATAAACGGCTTTGGACATTTTTTTGTGTGTGTGCATTAAGTTGCATCTATTTAAATACTCATTTGTCTTAGTATGAGAATGAAGAGGGAAAAAGTCAGATCCTTACCAAACTCTATAAAACAGTATGGTCTGATAGCAGTATTTGTCTTCATCATATTGTAGGTAGTGATGAACTCCTTCTGAAGCTCATCCAGGAAACAGAAAGCCAGGACACTGGGATAATTTTCAGTGCACAACATCATATAGCTTACTCCCAGAGAACTTATAAAGCTAGAATTGAGAAAACATATTCAAAATTTCTAATTTAAATCCAGTGAATTAACTGCTTCTCTAGTCTGATCTCATATTCTATAATCAGAAAAACAAAAACTTATCTGGAGTAGAAAAGGAATAAATGTTTACTGAAAAGCCCAACGCTATTCTAAAGAAAAACAAGTTACTTTCAGGCGATGTTTTACTTGAACACCACATTGTACAACCATCTGAGAAGCTGTATTACACATATATATGTATGTAAGCATCTATATGTGTGTGTGAGCATACATATACACACACACGTGAAAGAGAAAATAAGAAAGCTTTTAGGATGCAGAAACACAGCAGGTTTGTCCCATAACAGCTTTTCACTCATCTCAAATATACAATATCTGATATGGTGCAGCCCAAAAACGCAAAAAAGTATCTTCAGACTGAGGGGAAGGACTGTTGGCTCTTTCTAGAACATAGGAAGAAATAAAACTGTTCTGTAGAACGCAGAATTAATAATTCTCAAAAGACAGTTGCAAGGACAACCAGAGATGGCAAATATGAAATCAGAAAAGGACAGTTCTCAATATACATATTCCCTGTTACATTTAGGCAATTCCTTAGAGTTCAGGTTTTCATGATATATTCAAATATCTTCAAAATTGTGCTGGGTAACTTACAGTATTAAAAGTAATCAAAGACAAAAGTAGTAAAAACTATCCTGATGAAGCCTTATATCTCATTATTAAAAGTTTGTTTTAAGCTCCTCAGTTTACAGGCCAACTACAGTTGGCCTGTTAAAAAAAAAATTGACTGAAACAATTTAGTCCAATCTGGGCCTTAATCCAAGAATTGCTGGAAACTCACATATCCCAATGGGAGATGGAGAGGGCTGACCACTTTCTAGGCTCAGTGGTACACTTTCCACCACTGTAACTTCTACATGGTTACTAAAGGTTAAGATGAAACTACTCACCTCATTTAAAATACCTAAATCAGAATCAGAATTTAGGTCGTAAGTGAACTATAACCAATAAAGAATTTCTTCCAAATATCTAATCCAAACCTACTCTTTCACTGTAAAGCCACTCGTCCTATGATGCAGTCCTATGATTTTGTGCCCTTGTAAAGGAACTTCCATGAAAGTTCGAGTAGGTTCAAATCTTTCTACAATTTCTCAGTTTTGAATCAGTTTTAAGTTTCTGCTACGTAACTAGTACCAAGAATTAATCTTAGTTTGATTAAGTGTTTCTAATGTGAACAGTTAACTTTTTAACTTACAGACACACATCACCCAGGATGTTGCAAATACATAAATGAGAAGCCTTACTTTATATTATACTGTCCAGTTTTCAGAGTACATCTGTCAGGAAGCTGAGAAAGTTTTTTTGAGAGCATTTTAAAATATTTTCTACATTCTTGCATTCCCGTGCTCTGGTCATAATCAGTAGATGCAGACAGTGGGAGTCCATCCCTCACACGGACCACAGAGGCAGATAAAATCATAGACATTGCCAACAGAGTTAATGACAACCTGCAACAAAACACATCAGAAGGAATCAGAATTAAGGTAAAAGCAGAAACAATAGAGTCAACTGTAATGAATCAAACTTCTCAAGCTGTATACTGGGTTCAGGCTTCAACTGGGGCACAGTGAGGATTTTCAACAATAACTCAGACTAGAGTCTTAACTGAACAGGACCTATTAATCTACACGAGCCACAAAACAGTTCTCCAAACCTTATATTAAATCAAAACATTCAAAAGTTTAGCAAGACAAGTATTAAAACAAGGATTACTTATCTGCTGAGCATCAGTACACAAATTTTTTCTCCTACAAGTGGGCGAACTGCTAGAATTTATATGAAGCCAAAAGCAAACACTTCCTCAGCTCTTAACACTGCTCTGCAGACTCCTACCATATACTACACCTATCACTTCAGACACTATGAAAAAATATTTTTGCCTCCCTCAGATGATGCTACTCAAGTTCCATACAGTCACAAACTGCAAAAGGAAACAGATTTCTGGATACAGCTGAAATATGCTTTTGTGTGTGATACTGACATGTTTACAGCACCTTTCAAACTATGACGTTAAGGGTGCTTTACAAGCCTCAGCAGCTGAAGGACTGTATTCTCACAAGTCAGAAATCCAAATTTTCCCAAAAAAAACCACTGCCTCTTCACAAAAGAGAGAAAACAGATTTTTTTTTTTTACCTGAACTCTAACCTTCTTTATTTCCCACTCCCCAAAGGTTATATATCCATTAGAATACTTAATGAATAATCAACAATATTCTGGTTTTTCAAGGTTATTTACTCCTCAGAGAAAAGGAGGCATATAATAACGTAAGCACTGAAAATGTGTTGTCATTTTCAGTTTAATAAATTCAGCTTCATCAGCAGTCAAACTTCAACCTCCTTTGAGATTCATCACATTAGCTGAATAAATTCCAAATTAATACCCTCATATTTTACTTGTACAGCACATCAGACTTTCCCCAAAGCTGTAACAGCAGTGGAAGCCAGTGTTAACTGCAGTCTGATGAATACCTTGGGGCTTTTATCAGGTGCCCTTGTTATTTCAGCACTTCACTAGAGAATTCCCTCCTGAACAAAGTGCTTCCATCAGCTGCACACAAAAACAGAAAACAACTCCCAACTCCAGGACTTCCTCTAGACTGGCCTGCTGGCATGAGGCATTCAAGAAACTAAACCCACAGTTCTAGAAACTTTTACCTATCTCTGAGTTCATGCACATGTTCCCAGAAGGACAATTCACACAGAATGCACACAGACTCATTTTCTTAACTGTGCTGCTAACCATATAACAAAGGCAGCAGCTCAAGAGCACAACAAAATTGCAGAGGAGCTTTAAACGGTAATGGTTCTCTGACAATAACCATCTCTACCGCTTGGAACTCAATCCTGACAGGGACTTTTGGGAGCTGTATCAATATAAACAAAAGAGTGATGATGCAATAGCAAAGTTTAAATATCCCTTCATTAACTTACTTGCACAAAATGTAATTTCATGGATCTGCATTTCCTCCGATGAAACAAATAACTTTGTTAGCACCTAACATGAAGAAAGGAACGTAGCTCCATGTCCTGTTTCAGGAAAAGGCATTGAATAGGACTGCACTGCAGGAGAAACCCAGAATCCCGTAGCCAGCTCTCAGAAGAAAAAATATTATTCTGTTCACTTTTTAAATGATCTCGATGGTTAAAGTTCATGTTGAGCTATCTGATGAGATAAGAACAAATAGAAAAAGTTAATAAATATGTTTACTGGCCAACAACATTCCTCAGCTCTTTTTGTGAGGGCATACATATTGGAAAGGCCTGAACATAACCAAAGGAGGTTACTGAAAAGATACTCAAAGAAAAAGAAAACTAGAATAATATGGATATTAAAATGTTTCTGTGTTTTTTAAGAGAAGTTCACGAAGTCTCATCATTTGAGGCACTTAAAATGAGAAAACATGTTATTTGTCTGCACAGTACAGGAGTAAGTCAGGTTTACACAACTTTTGACTCTGAATCCCATCATTCACCTCATCCACTATGTTTAATTAATCCATAATCTCTTCTGCTCAGAACACTTCAGGAACGTAACACAGCACAACCTCAGCTGTATTTCCAAAGCATTAGGATTTTCAATGCTCAATCTCATCTTAGTTGCTTTGCCCCTAACAACTAAGGACAAAGAACATCAATACCACTACCAACAGCAGGTATGCACAGACAACAGACAAAGCAAATGATAAAGACATCTTTAGAGGTATTCTTTCAACTTTTATGTCTATTCTGTGTGTAAATAAATATTTGCATAAATCTAGAACAAAACCTTCTTCAACACTCCCACTTACATTCAGAGAAATACAGGCTCTATAACAGAAGATAAACCTCTATTGAAACCCGCCTATTTTCTTAATATACTATGAAATCACACAATGTAGAAATTGTGTTGAGCTGAAGATCTTAACACCAGTCAGGTTCTGTTACCATCATCTCAAAAACTCACCCAGTGAAAATACAAACTTTTTCCTCAGCTTCCTAACAGTGGAATCAGAAAGCTATCTAAAAACCAAAGCTAATAAAAGAAAATTACTTCGGTTGGAAGATCATACATATGTCAAGAGATGTATAATACACATACTGTAACAGAACATTCAGCCTTACCTGAAAATGTATTAACAAAGAAAAAAAGTTTACTAAATCTACTTTACCCAGCTCTCAAAACAATACAGCTTTACACAAGGAGCCAAGTGATAAATTTGATAAGGACATATATATTTATAGATAGAAGAAAGGTAAGGTTGTGCTTTTAGAACTACCTCTAAATGTCTTTTTTTAAGCATCTATTCAAAACTGCAGGAAGTAATTCACCAATCATTACAAATTTCATTTGTTTTCCTCCAAAAAATTTTATATCCCTCAACCACCTGAAGATTACAAAAGACTGCATTTCCACTACAAACGGTCTATAAATCTATTACAGGTGCAAGGAAATGAACAGGGGTTGGGTCCGCTGTCCCATTCCATGACAGAACTGTGGAATACCAAATCCAGCCAGCAGGTGTTTGGCTCACAGGTATCACAGAGGGTCCTTCCCAAAACATGTCACCAGCCACTGGAACCCCTTGTCACAGGCTGTTGGCCATGCTACAATGTTATGTGAATTTAAGAGGCAACTGGAAAAGTTCACAGGAAAAACCACCAGGGTTATTAAAACCAAATCATAACCCTTTGCTCAGCAGGATTCTGACGGCCCCCACAAACACCAACAGGGAGAGTACATCACAGAAGCATCACTCCATGTTTGCACTATCCTTGTTTCCCTTAGTTAGTATCTACTTCTGCCCCATCTTTATTAATTTCCCCTTACAGCCCTTCACAGCCCTCCCTGCAAATGAGGACTGGGAGAACTCATGGAAAAGAGGAGCATGGAGAAAGCTGGCCACGGACAAGTAAGAGTCAGCAGAGTGGCTATTCCTCTGTTACTCCACCTTCCCTAGAGCTGTCCAATTCCTCATGCACATGTCAACATCCACTGCTTCACAACTACGAATTAGCACACGCCCCTGGTTTCATTTCCTCCCATGAACGAGATACCTCAGGTGATGGAAACCAGAGACTGTTTCACTGTACTTTTTTTTTTTTTAAGACATTCAATTATCATGTTGTTTATTTCTGTGTTATGATGGTACTTGATCCTGAAGCAGCATCTAGAAACGTTCTAGAAACACTGAAAACAGAAACGGGAACGTTCCAGCCTTGTGCAACAAATTGGTCACATAACTTGTGATCTCTGACAGTTACCTGTTTTACATCTATCTGACATAGTCTTGCAACACTTTTAACAAGTATTTGAAAGTGACCCGTGACTATGATTTGCTCAGGACACTTTACCTTAAAAAAGTCTAACTTTCTCAAAATTCTGAGTAAATCTAGTGTAATGGCAAGCTTATCCTCCTGCACCTGACAGCCTTCAGCATCAATTTAATCACAGCATTTCTTGCTGGGATGTCTGCTTCTCAAGAAAACCTTCCATAAAATATAAAATTGGGAAGTGCGTGCAAGCTGCACTCCTGTCTGACACAGAATGAAGATAAAACTTCTGTGCTTACTTCAAGTGTAATACTGTTGGACAATTTACTGTCTCCACTTCTAAGGGCTGTGACAGCTGCATTACACAGGCAGGAGTCGTAATTTTTTCACTCTACAGTATACTTCAGAAACTCCTGTTACAAACTGGAGCACTACAGGACACAACAAATAAAGCCACTTTGACATCATCAGGTATGATGAGACAAGGCAATAATCCTACACCACGAGCCAATATAATCCTTACCATAAAGACAGGGGGAGAGAGACCTCACAGGCAGAATCAAGATTCACAGAATCAATTAGGTTGGAAGAGACCTCTGAGATCTTCGATTCCAGCCTGTGATAGGACACCACCATGTCATTAGCCACCACTAAGTGCCACGTCCACTGTTCCCTAAACAGGTGGCTCCAGGGCCAGTGACTCCACAACCTCCCTGGCATCCCAATCCAACATATATTCACCCTTTCAGAAGAAATTCCTCCTAACGTCCAAACAATTCTAAAAAACTAAGGGAACGGAACAAGCTGCATCCCAAAGTTTGGGAGCTGGACCCTTTCACCTACCACCTACTTACGTGGCAGCTCCGACACGACCATCTGCAGCCGCAGCAGAAGCGCTGACTCAGTGGTCACTGACTTAGGCGGATCCGCACCGCTCCAGGTCACAAAACTTCACACAATCTCCTGCAGAGCCTGGACAGCGGCGGAGACCCCTACACACA
>VXBT01003828.1:1114952-1178922 GCA_013400235.1 Oriolus oriolus
GCCCTGAGGGGGCTGCGGGCGCTCCCGGCGCGGCCGGGGCGGGGTCCCGGCGAGCCCCGCTGTCAGCCCGCGGAGCTTGAGGAGCTGCGGTGGATGCTGGGTGGCTCCCGGGCCGCTGTGTATCAAGGAGACGCCGCTTCCGCACGGTGCCGTCGCCTCTGTGTCCCTGTCCCCGCCGTGCCGGTGTCTCACACCGCCCGGACGGGAGCAGCCGAGCCACCGCCAGCGCTACCTCGCGCAGCCTTGGCTGAGGCTGAATTTATCATAGAATCAGTCAGGTTGGAAAAGACCTCCGGAATCATCGGGACCAACCTATGACCCAACACCACCATGTCAACCAGACCATGGCACCGAGTGCCACATCCAGTCTTTTCTTACACACCTCCAGCGATGGTGACTCCACCACATCCCTGGGCAGCCCATTCCAATGCCAAATCACCCTTTCCGCGAAGAAATGCTTCCTATTGTCCAACCTGAACCTCCCCTGGTGCATCTTACGACTGTCCTCTTGTCCTGTGCCCTGGGAGGAGAGTCCGACCCCCACCTGGCTCCAGCCTCCCCTCAGGGAGTTGTAGGGAGCGGTAAGGTCAGCCCCCGAGCCTCCTCTTCTCCAGAATAATTCACTCTGTTGTCAGCACATCTGAGCTTTAGGAGCTGTGCTCTTTGGGTTCTCCCGTGTAATAACTTCTGACTGCAGCTGGCCGGTGTCCAGCAGGTTTGATGGATCACGCAGCCCCTGGCACATGCCTGGCGCTGTGTGAGTAACCGGAGGTGTGCTTGGGGTCCTGTGCCGGGGCAGCGAGCCTGGCTGCTGGCACGTGTGTGATGGGGACGGAGTAGCCACCAGGAAAAGTGCACTGAGATGAGACCGCTAGGCTATTTTCGCTCATTTCCCGACAAATCAACTGGGCATGTTTCAACAACAAATGACAATACAGAAGTGAAAGTTTGTGAACCTCGTTAGTAACCCTAGAGTGAGGTTCCTGTTTTAAAACTACTTTCTTTACTGATACAAGGAAAATTTTCTCCCTGTACCACTCTTCAACTTCACTGTTTTTGTACCAAATCACACAGTTTTAGTCTGTTGGCTCAAATCTCAAACGAAAGCAGCTTATTTCCTCTCTATCGCCTTTTAATTTGTTCTTCCATCTGTTACTACTTCACTATCCAAGTGCCTGTAGCACTGCAGTGTTGGGATAGAGGTAACGCACCTTACACTCTGCACTCTCAGGCTCTGCTGAGCTCTACTCAGGAGCAAGGGGATCAGGAGGATGGTGCTGGAGCACATCAGCGCTCTCCAACCTCAACTCTGCCTTCTCCAAGCAATTTTAAGTGGACACCTCTGGCAACCCTGGATATCAGTGGGGCATCACCTCACTCCCTACTCCAATGATCCAGGTGAGGAAAAATGATCTCTTGGGTCTTAGAACCAGGAGTAAATTGCTATTGCTGGAGATTAATTTCACCCTTTCAGCCTCCAGGCTTTCTCCTCTGTGCTTCAAGAAAAGCTCAGCCAAGCTGAGGGCTCGAGCTCTCCGAGTCAAACAAGGCCACAGCAAGGAGTACAAGTACTGTGGCTCTGGGGCTGAGTAACAGAGGGAAAAGTGGCAAAAAGGGAGAAATTGTATTTAGAGCAGACTTGAGACAGGGAAGTGGCGGAGCAGGGGATCAGAAGATGGGGCTGGAGTGGAGATGTGGGAGAGGAAGGAAGGAGCAGGTGAGCAGAGGGGCCACAGCAGGAGAGGTCACCTGTTTGGTGAGGTAGTTTTTGTCTGAACGTAAAAGCTCAAGAAATAGTGATGGCCTGGAGAGCCTTTCCTGAGCATCCTTCTCACAGTGAAAGCTGGCTGTTGGCAGGAGCTGCCAGGGATGTGCACCACGAACAGGTCTTGCTGAAGCCTCTCACGGGATGGAAGGTGTCCGTGTTTGAATACACAACTTGGCATCTCCAACTCAGTATCTTGGCCTGTCAGGAAAAAACTGTTCCCAATCAGGCTTTTGTAGCGTGGAGCATGGGAACATCTCAATCCTGACTGACTATGCACAAGTAAAGCACATGTTCAGAAGATGATACATTAATCTGAATAATTTCCAGAGAGTCCTTACCCTGTATAAACAGAGTGCACAGTATTACAAGCTGCTACACAATTTAACAGCTTATGATAGCATCTACTATAATGCAGATAACTGGTGATTACTTAATTAGAGGCTGTCTAAAGGTTTGTGATAAGTGCATACGTGTGTAATTTTAATTTTTCTAGTTCTTCTGAACTGTTTATCTTTCAACCTTAAAATTCTCTTAACCTTTCATAAATGTTTTAAAGAAAAAAGATAAGAATTTTGCATTTACATAAACAGGACTTCAAGTATTGTATATACATCTATTAGTTAAGATTCCTAGGGGAAAAAACCACATTATTCTTTATTTTCAGGTGAACCTGGCCCCAAGAGGTTACATAAATTGCACAAGGTCACTTGAGGGAGGTAGTGGCAGAGTCAGAAGTGAGGTTACAGCTCCAACCCTCCCAGCTCTCATGGTGAACTTAAATCATATCTGTTATTCAAGAATTTGCATGGCTAACAAGCCAGTTACACTTTAAATTGCGTTTTTTTCTTGTCCCATTGACTCCCCTAAGACGCAGAAGCAGTAAAACATTGTCAGAGGGGCAGCGTGCAGTGAATGCATTAGTGAAAGCTGCAGCCAGAGATAAAACAGATTCATAAGAAGGAAATCCAGTCAGTGCAAAGGGAAGCCAAAGTGGAGGAATGCAGGTGTTTCAGAATGAGGAGGAGAAGAGATGAGGAGATAAAGAGGAGCACGAGGCAGGGTATGGACAGTGTCAGAGATTGAAGAGAGAGCAGGATGGGAAGGACTGGTGACAAAGGAGTGACCACGGTGCCAAACCCCTCAGAAATGCCGGTGAGGTGCATCTCCACGAGCACAGCAAAATAGAGAAGCCATGCACTTGCTGAGTGTGTCATCAGCTGAAGGCAAAGTCCAACAGCAAATGCTCAGAGATGAGGTAGGACAGGATTTACCTCAAGGAAGTTAAGTGATCTGGAAATTGCCCTCTGTGAAGAAGCTCTTTGTTGCTATTTCTCCTCAGTCGCTGCAGGGAGCAGACATGTCCAGCTGCATTTATACACCTCGGCTTTGGATGACTAAAGGTGGGGAAGACAAACCCTTAGGCTCTGTCCACTGCATTTAAACATGACTTTTAAATCAGGTTTCCCCAAGGAAAAATATCCAGCTTGAGGAGCTGGCAGTGGCTGAGCTCATCAGTGATGGAGTCACAGTGGCAACACAGAAGTAAAGTTCTGAAAGGAAAATTCAACTTCAGTTTTCTTTGCAGCAAATTAAACTGTGGAATATATCAGATACTGTTCCACTTTGTAACTGTTTTTATGGGGAAAATAAAAGCCTTCTCTGATTTAGACTAATTAAACCCAAAGCCTTCATATAGTTTTTGGGGTTTTTTTAAACCCAAAAGGCAAAACATCCCCCTTCTGTTTACTACACGTTTCTCGTTCTATTGCTTCCTTCTCTGTACCATTCTTTTTCTTATATCTTTCTTAAAGTTTGGTACTTGAAGCTGGAGGTACTGTTCAAGCTGGGCCTTTAGCTAAAAGCCAGACTAACAACCATTAATATGCTGCCTGTTTCTTGGATAGTAATGCCAATTCCCATGAAAAACCAGGTATGTTGAATCAGTGAATTGATGTGGAGTGCAGCCCAGCTGCATCACGAGGCCTTTACTCTCCGAATCAGGCTCCTGAAATCATGGCACTGGCTAAAAGCCCATGACTTTCTAACAGTTTCACACTCTGAAAGATTGCACCCAATTTTAGAGGTTTTAGAGCAACCTGTGTCCATAATCGCAAGAGCTAGGATTATACTCACTGGAATGAACTGTTCTTGCTAACACAGTGTCAGCAGAAGTGTGAGTAAGGTCATAAAAATCATCAGCAGAATATGCAGTTTATTTCCTTGCTTCTCGTTTTTAAAAACCTCCTCTGCTGATTCAGTCTTAAGGTCCTGTGCTGGGCCCAAGAGTTTCTTTCATGGAACACTAGTATTTAATTCTCAAGGGCTTTACAAGAATGAAGCAACCTCATAACATCACACAAAGTCTCTCACTGGTAATAAATGCAGATGTTAGAACAAAATACAGCTTTA
The DNA here is from genome assembly GCA_013400235.1 of Oriolus oriolus. Lineage (NCBI taxonomy): Eukaryota > Metazoa > Chordata > Aves > Passeriformes > Corvidae > Oriolus > Oriolus oriolus. Next base: position 1,119,130 of record VXBT01003828.1, read on the forward strand.
TCCCAATGGCTCTGGTTGCAGCAGGGCCCAGTATGATCTCCTGCATAAAGAACACCCTATTTCTGAAAAGTAATCTCACACTGCATCTCAATTAGTTTGAAAAGCAACGTGTTGTTAATGTATTTTTCTTTACAGGGCCATAAGTATTATGAGCTTATGGAAATAACACGAGTGAGCTTTTCTGATGATCATGTCCCAAGCCATTCCAACAGTGATGGGCTCTCTTTGGGGCTTTTCTGCTTACTTTATTCCCTCTCTGGTAGAAGCAGCTGATCTGAAAAGCTACATGAATATACTCCTAGTACACATAATCCCTTTAGTTCCCTGCATGACTGTAATTGAACACATTGGCAGACTTTGTTTGTATTTAAATATTTTCATAGAAGGCAAAGTCATTCCAAGCTGATCACTTCATGAGGCCAAAAATTTCATTAGGAGTCATTTGAACAATTACAATAAATAAAAAAATCATTATTTGTCAGTACAGTTGTGCCATAAACACTATAATTTATATTAAAAACAATTCTTGGTCCCTAATAAAATTTGTCTTTGTTTATGATAATCACCACAACAAATTTATTGAGTAACAAAGAAAACACATATGGCTTTGTAAGCCACAGTTAGGTTGTTCTATTTGAAATTTAATTCAGAAGGATAGAAAGGTTTCTCAGGACTGAAGGGATTATAGGTACTGTAATATCTAATAAGATTATAAGATGGAGGTGGTGGCTCACTGTAATAGAAACCCACTAAGACACAGGATGGGCAGGACTTTCTGGGTTATCAAATCCAGTCCCCAGGTACTGCAGGCAACTGGATCACATGGTCCATTTAATACATTTTGTGAGCTTCATGCTAAAACCAGGTATGGTTTCATCCCTATAATTTTTATACCCTCACTATGCAGGTGGATAAAGAACACCTAATTGATAGTCTAAATTATTCATGGCCAATTTATACCCATTTGCTCATACACCAAAATGGCCTACCTTTAATATTCCCCCTACCTGATGTATTTACAGAAAGCAATCAAACCACATCTCAGTCTTCAGCTGCTGGGCTAAACAAGCCCCTTATGCTCATTGTCCTTTCATGAAAGGTTCTCCAGTCTCCTCCTCCTCTTAGCAGTCCTTTGCTGTACCCATTTCATTAAGAACCCAGCTTTCTTTAACACAACCAGAATAATGAGTTTTATTCCAAACAAAATCTTGATAGGGTCTTATTCAAAGATGTTCATACTTCCCTTGCTTTGCTAGAAATGTCTCTCCTGTTGCATTTTAGAGTTTCAGTTGCCTTTTCCATGCGTGTGCTGCACTGGGGCAGCTTGAAATCTTTGTGTGTCATTGCTGGTTTCCTGCAGAATTTTGTCTGCTGCTACCTCCCTTACTACTTCTGTGGCCTTGCCCTTCAAGGATATTCAGCTCTTGCTGTGTGATATTCTGAACTTTCTCTACACTGATGATACCCCCTAACTTGGTGACTTTAATGTATTTTTATGATCAGACACCTCTGTTTTCCAAATATGTCACTGATGAAAATAATAACAGTCTTAGAGTTACAGTTTAGGAGCTCTGAATAATTCCCTTTCAATACAGTTCAGCTTCCAACACCATGTATGCTTTGCAGTTCATCTATAAATCTCAGACTTCTCCATGCAGGAGATATAAATTTATACACGGTTCCTCACTGGCTATTTTATTCAAGTCCACACAGCCAGATTTCCCTTCTTTGTCTAGCTAATTAATTACTCTATCAAAGAAACCTATCACATTAGTTTGATATTATCTAGCCTTGGTAAATGCCAGTTCCATTTTATTCTGTTTTCCAATGACTGTTGTGACTTTTACAATTCTCTCCTCCCACACTCTTTCCAAAAGCCTGACATAAAATATTGCTGTACACAAAACAAAATATATTGTGCTTTTTCAGTGAAAAATCCATGTTTTATTTGTCTTTGGTATAGATGAGTTATTTACATCAATATGCAATTTTGACTAGCAGGTAATGTTGAGCAGCAGTTATAGATTGGTTGACTCTGTATTCCCAGCAGAAATGTATATGCATCCTTTTTTATTCTAAATATTGTTAGTATCACTTTTTAAAAGGATTGGAATACAAATTTGGTGTGCTGGTCCAACTGAGACACAGCCCCGCATGCAACAGGGCATTTTCCTGAACAGCTTTATTGTCAACTGATACACGTTGCAGAAAATCAGAGAACAACATGTACAGTGACTTGTATGGTGATCACAGGCACTGGGCATGGAAGAAAGACAAACAGGGAAGAGTTGGGGAGCTTTTGGCTGAGAGGTGCTGGATGATTGTTTCAGATAGAGATAAATTACACATGGTGTTGTCTTCTTTGTGCTTAATTTTAATTATGTTGTGGGCAGTACACAAATTGAAGGAAGAGCTGGTAAGAAACTAAATCAAGACTTGAATTTCAGGTCCACTGCTGGCCCACAGACTTTGTGTGTCCTTGGGCAAAAGCCTTTGTTGTTTTTTCTTTCGTCTCACTGCCTCATCTGTAAAACAGAGATAACACTACTTCTTTTTTCCCAACCTGACTATTTACATAATAAAAGCCTTTCCATGCATGACAGACTCTTATATATTTGTACAGCATCTAGAATAATGAGGACCTGGATCTTGGGACTACAACACAAACAATACACAACAATTAAGATTATACATCCATCCAAAATATGCCTAATGCACCTCATACTACAGTACCTTGCCAGAGAGACGTGACTTTATTCCACAGTGGATTCTGTTTCTTTGATTTCTGTGGTCCCTCCTTTTGTGCTGCTCTTTTGCCTAAGAAAAGCTTTGGCAGAGAGGTAAGTTTTACATGTCAGGAGTCCTGTGACAGTCCTTTTATGGTGTCCGCAGGTGGGAGGGAGGCATGATGGACCCCAGAGTGTGAAGAGAATTGCATGGAACTGGGCAGCATCATGCAGCACCTCTGCATTTCTGCAGCAGCTTTGCTGTGTCCCCATTCACCTCCCACTGGATCAGGAAAGATCTGTCTTGAAGGATGCTTGTCCTGCTGTGAAAAGGGGAAAGAAAGAACCTCTCATCCGTATTGTCCCTGGGGAGGACTGTGTACCCACTGCAGGTGAGCCCAGCACAGAGCTGTCTTCTTGGTAAGCAAATCCTACACCTTTGGAGAGGTCTCACTACATTCTGGGGATGCAGTAGGAACTGGTGGATCTGCTCATCCTGTTCTATGCTTATGGGGTGTGGGTACACTAATAAGCATCCCCTCACCATCAGCCTGGAGGCTACAGGATCAGAGATCTGTTATTGTGCTGCACATTTTCCTAGGAAATGTTCTCTGAAGAGTTTATGCTCAGCTTGGAGAAAGACAGCTTCCCACGCCAGAACTTTTGGGAAGTGGGAAGCTTTTTCCCCCTAGCCTGTATGCCCAGAAGGTAATGCCAAAATAGCGCTGGAGGTCAGGCTGGGTCTGCACTGTGATTTCTCTGCGTGCTGAGAAAAAATAAAACAGAGGGTGCTTGGCTGCCCTGAGCCGGTGTGTCCAGGCCCTGAGGCTGGGCTGGCTCTGGAGCTACTTGGCATGGAGAGGAGGAAAAACATGCATAAATTAGGAGCTCTTAAGGCCAGTTTCTTTCTTTGGTCTCAGAATAACTGGCCAAGGGCACTTGTATTGCAGCAGCAGACCTGCCCCTCCCCGCTGACAGGTGACACTCTTTAGTGCTTCCCTTGTGCTGGCAGATACACCATGACATTAATTACACTGTGCAGCACTGCCCTGGCTTAAAAACATGGACGTTCATCCTCCCTCCTTTTCTTCACAAGATTTTTACAAACAAAAAAGAACAAGAGAAGTGATGGTAACTGCATTATTAATAATACATAGTTGTAACTGATTAGTTTGGTTTCCTGTCCTGCACAAGGAAGATTGCATTGTGCTGTGCCTATTGTTTTATGGGATCTCAGGCTGGATACCAGGTGTCTGTTACAAATGTTGGGCCCCAAATTAAACACCCACACATACTGAAAGGACCAGCAACACGACAGGAAGAATTATTCATTTTGCCAGCAGTAAAATGACAAAGCAGAGGAGTGACAAATGCTCTAGATAAACCCAGAGCTCCAATTTAATGCATGGGATAAGGACCTCTTTTTCCAAATAAAGACTCCCAACTCTTGCAGTTTCTTACTTCTCCATAATTTAGCTGTGCACATATTTGGCATTTAGAGTGTGACGGATTTACACATTTGCTATCAAATGAGCTGCAAGAGCTAATCAGCTCGGGCAGAATTGCACATATTAATGAAGAAGGCTCTTCTGCATGCCTGCGATGTAGACACCCACTTAACTGGGGCACCAGAGACTAATTTGAAAAGATTTTGTTCACGTAGCTCTTTTCCTATGATGAATGCTTGCAGGGAATCATGCTGTAGAGAGGGAGCAAGCAGTATCTGTAAAATCTGGCTAAATGGTTCTCATTACTGAGTGATGGAAGAGCAATAGGAAAGATAATTTATTAGTGGCTCAAAGCTAATGAGAATAATTAGCACTATGATGCTTTCTAAGCAAACACAGAATAACTGTTCCTTAAGGAGCACTGTCTCCCTGCAGCAGTGCCGAGTGCTCTGGGCAGGAGGACAGGACTTCCAGGGGCAGGAATCTTACAAACCAAGGACCAGGTCAGGCAGCTGTGTGGAAACACCCAGACATCCTATGGGCCTGCATTAGAGCCATGATTCCTAAATTTTTGGCTAACAGACCACCTGGTTTTCCATCTCAAAACCAGCTACACTGGGCTGATGAATAGAGTTTACATTTCAGCTTAACTCCTCAGAAACCAGGGGTTGGAAATTGCTGCCTTGGATACTGATATTTTTTTCAATATTGCATCACACAGTGCCTTCCAAAACCTTGCAAAAGCCAAGCCAGTCAGCAGTGCTTTGCAGGAAGTATTTCAGCAGCAATGGTCAGTCCCCAGGAATCCTGGCTGCCAGCAGAAAAAATGGCATTTGGCTTAATTTCCTTTGTAGACACCCAGGTATCCTCCTTCCTCACTCTGTAAATAAAAGCAGGATGTGCAGAGAAAACATAGCATCTTCTTATGACCAGTCAAAGAAACTAATGGGAAAAATTCTGGTTTCCAATCAGTTCCAGCACAGAGCAGTAATGTACACAACTGGGTTAGCCAAAGGGCTGCACTCCTGCGGTTCCAGCAGAGCCATGGAATGCTCAGGGATGCTGGGCTGCCAAAGGCACAGGAAATGCCAGCGTTTGGCTACAGTGCTCAACACCTGCTGATAAAAGCTGATTCTCCCCCCACCTCTCAGTTTTCAGAATTTGCTCCTGCAGTCCCAGTGTTCCATTACAGACCCAATCACACTAAAGTAAGCTATTAAATTAAAACGAGGTGCACGTGGGCAGCAGTCCCCCCTCCCCCGAGTGTCATTTGGAGCAAACAGCTTGTTTCATAGTTTGTAAAATGCAGTTGGCAGGGTTTCAGTGTTATTCTAGGGAATCCATGTAGGCAACGTTTCTTTCTTGTACTATAGCACTATCAAGAATATGAAGAGTGATTTTACGTTTTATTTTTTAAAAGGCAAACAGACAAAACATCTGTAGGCTACGTCGCCAGGTCTTGACTTTTCTTTTGAAAAGCAGTTTGCTTCTAAAATCAAAATCACCCATAAAGCAGTTCCATCTGAAACAAGACTCTCTGAAGCATTCTCTTAGAGCTTATTCATGATAGGAGTTTTATCTGCTTTTTTACTACCAAATTAAACTCTGGAAGAACATAGACCTTACCTCTCTAATCTTTTTTCACCAGTAATATCAATCTATCTTTGCAGATGACTACTGAAAGGATTTGAAGTTAGCAAGATTTGGGGACTTAATTTGGTCTGAGTGGGAGTTTAGAAAAATTCTCAAGGGTGTTTCACCCAACTGCAACTATTTAGGAGGGGTTTGGGGGGCAGCATGGCTGTCAGATCCAAAATGCAATTTTAGAAGGGGAGGAAAGAGGAAATGGAGGTTTATTAGGCTGCTTTTCTTGACTCAGATTGGAAAGCAAGTCTCTTCCAGCTTCTCTTGGAGCTGCTCTGGTTTGAACAAGTAAGGCCAAAGTTACTGGGTCAGAGACAGATGGATTACAACAGAGCCAGATCATCCTCTGGAGTCGCAGGGGCTGGGACAGAATTTTATGCTCATCTTGGGGTTTGCCATATCCCAGAGCATTCACTCTCCTGGGAACTTTTCCCTCCTTTTCCCTTCTTTTGGTGGATGAAACAAATCCACCATCTCAGGTTCATTCATTAGAGGGGAAAACCATTTCCTTTCCAGCTTCGAGTATGCACAAAACGCTTGGCCCTGCTGCCCTTCATCTCTTGGTCCAACCACACAGCAGGACTAACAGAGCCCTGTGGGCTATTTATGTCTTGTTTAAGCCAACACTGGGGAACGAAGTGATGCACAATCCTTGCTCAGCCTCTCTGCTGTGTACACATTTTACCCTTCCTCGACAAGATTTAATCTGCTAAGGGTTAACTATGTAGCAGACGTCCAAGACCTTTGAATCACACCTTAAAAAGACTGAAAGACCAAGCCCATAATTGCAAGAGCAGAATCTCTGATTCACTGCAAACCATTTGTTATCAGCAATTAAGTTTCTTGCTGATAAATGATTCATGACTTGAAAGCCCAGATTACTCACTTTTAACCACGGCAGAAATTCCTGTGTGATTATGAACGCCTGGGCTCCGCATCTACTGCGACAGGCTGGAAACTCTGAATGTGTGAAATGACCAACCATTTAAATACGGAAAATAAGAGCTCTTACATGTATTTTTCATTCACAGTTTGTGGAAAATAATAACATATTTCAATTTCAACGTGAGTGATGTGAACATGAACATAAACTGACTTCACCAGCAAATATAAACAACCAACTTTTGCTTTACTGGAGGCAACAGAACTAAAACATTGTGACTGATATCCAGACCTGGCCTACTAATTAAAAAGGCTTGGAAGCAAAGCTCTGAGCTCCTGGTACACTCTAGTTCACAGTAACTAAGGCTTTTGTCAGCCATTTGATGTAATCATTTATGGTGTTCAAAACTGTATTTTTCAAAAACCATTCAGACCATAAACCAGATGAGTCATGACCCTGTAACAGGAGGTAAATTATTCTCAAATATTTTATATTTGTGCATTAACACATGATTAGCCAAGAAAACATGAATGCCCAAGTCCAAGAAGTAACTGACAAAAGACTGAAGGGAAAAATGAGAATTCCTAATTTTATTATGGTGTAACCAGCTGTAAGGAATTACTGGTCTGAAGCACAGTGTGCAATTGTCCTATCCTAAACATTTACTAAAGCCTATAATTCAGCATGATCCTGACTAGTGAAGTCACCACTGGGAAGCTATCACTTTTTTCTTTCTTATTTTTGAAGAAGTCTGCATTTCTCACCAATTAGCACAAACATAGGCACAGCCAATGCACAGAAATGCTCAACATTTTCTGGAGTATGTACTTTGTTAGTGCCAGCTGCTTTGACTCTGAGATCAAAAGAGACGCAGCAAGTTCTGGACTGAACATATTTGAATTCCCGTTTGAGATCTCATGGCATCAATATGTATTGTTTCCTAAATGCAGGGTGGAGTGCCTGCTACTTATGTGAGGATAGCTTGAAGAATTACCATGATCTTCTGCAAAAGTGCTATACACAACATAAGTAACTGTGCTAATTGAAAGGGAAAAAAACAGAGTAAGAGACTCCATAAATTAAGCTACTTTTACACTATGATATTATGTACTATCAGGCAGCTGATTTTTTTGGGTGAAGGGGCTCATCAGGTGCCTAATAAGAGAAGATAACTTGGCACAGCTCCGTGGCCATTCCAATTGATGTCACAGTTAACAAGCTGGCTACCATACAAGGCCAGTCAGGCTACTGGTAACCCACAATACTCACTAATGGCTTCAGCAGCTTAACGGTGCCAAGCACACAGTGCCATTAATTAGGCGAGAGAGAGAAGGAAAAAACACCCAGGAAGGAGATAAGACACCATTCACCTCCTGAGCAGCCCCTCAGCACAGCCTGCGGGCCCAAACTAAAAGAAAACGAGACGGGCAGACTGAGGACCGAGAGGAATGTTTCAGACCCAGGTCCCAGCTCTCTGCTGTGGGAAGCTGTTTTGTGCCCCCTGGAGTGCCAGGGCAGAGGGAAGCTGACCTTCACCACACACCTGCAGTGCTGCCCAGCACTCCCGAGGCCAGGACGTCCCAGCCATGGGCGGTGAGAACTCGTCCCGCGCACACTGGCTCTTCCTAAGCCACCACCAGCTGTGGTCATTCTCCCAGTGGGGAAGAAGTTGAACAAGGCTGATTAATGATAAAAATACTTGTCTTTTTTAAAATTTATTTTTAGTCCAAAGTGAATCACAACTTCCTGCCCCTCCCTCTCCCCCCCTGTGAAGACAGAAGTACCTCCAGATCAACTTTTTCTTTGTTTAAGCATCAAAAATGTAACACATTTCCACTGCTGCTGATACAGGTTTTACAGTGATGACTGTCGGAGGGAGATTGTTTGTGCAACTCCTTAAGGAACAAAAAGGAAAAATCCCTCCTACAAATGCAGATAAACTTTTGGAATGTAAACAGGTAACACACACAATTATGGCATTACCAGAAGTATTATGCATTTAGTATTATGCATTTCTCAAAACAGTTGAATGTAACACTTTACAACACATATTTGATATGACCCAATCATAACTTGAAGGGAGACTGTGTACCCTATAAGAGTAACCACATCCCCCCATAAGATAATCATTCCTGCCATAACTTGCAGATACATTTGACAGTATTGATGCCAGAGAAGGAGGGTTTTTAATTTCACCCATGCTCTGCTGATTTTTGATGTGTGGCTTAATTCACTCAATACATATTATAAAGGTATGTAAACAGTTCTGATTTAAAGACCAGAGAGGCTTAAATGAAATTAACAGATGTGGACTGGTCAATGTTGATGTCTTCATTAACTCAGATACCTTATTTATCCCTGAGCACCTTAAAATTGTTCCCCCCAAATCTCAGTCAAGAACACGTAACTATTTCACAAGAATGTAAAACTGCATTTGAATAAATCTGTGACTTATAAACCCCATTTTCCTGGACTGATTTAAACAAAACATAACAAAACAAACCCAAACCAAACTGTGTCCCCTCCCTTTTGTTTTTTACACATACTGCAATACTGGAACAAAAATTTCACCCTAACGAACAACATCACCTACAGACACACTACAGACTACAAAAATATTGCATAGGAGTGTCAGTGGGCATAGTCTCCCAACATGAGAGAAAATGCTAAGTTTTCTTTAAAACATTATGGCAACATTCTAATTTATTTTCCTTTTAAAAATCAAGTGGTTTCACTTTATTTCAAAATTGTACAAAATGGCCATGGCTGTTTATAAAAAAAGTCTCTGTCTTGAGAATATGTGAAGTCTCAGGTGCATCAACAAAAGACCTGGAACCATTCACAGTGCAGCGGAAAGCTTCTTTTGAGGCAGAAACTACAATTCATCCTTCTTCTTTCCTACTCTTTCATGATCTCTTTCTCTCAGGGTTCGCATGAAAGTGGTGAATCCAGACTCCTGGTTTTGAAGGAAGAAAAACATGGGTCATATTTTTACCAACAAAGCAAACCGATGCATCAAGAACACTTTGAGCTTCTGTATCCCACCAGAATATAAACTAAGGAGCAGTTGTTTTGTTTCTGTACCCCATGGCAGAACAGAAGCTAAGGAGCAGTAACTGCTTCTGCGTTGCCTCATCATGCCATGCTCTGCTCCACTGCTGCTCTACTGCAATGCAAGGGGAAAATATCCATGCACATCCCACACGTCAAACTTTGAAGACATGGGACACTGAGAAAAAGGCCCTAAAACTCACAGGACAAGGTAAAATCCGTCACTAGAACTGCCATTGATGCCTTTTTGTTGAAAACACTCAAAAGACATTTTCAAGCTGCCTTTGTATGCAATTTGTGTCATTTTAAAAGCAGTTCCTGGATTGTTTGTTGACTGTACACACACTTGCCACTCATCCTCTAACAGTTTTGATCACGATTTCCTTCCTTTTCCAAACATTCCAATGATGGAAATCACTTTATTATCAAAAATTTCAAACCTGGTTGTCTAGATGCCAACCTCTATATTTCAACAACTTATGATTTAAGGCTGTTGAATGCCAGCAGCTTCCTTTTCCAAGGAAATCAGTGAACACAGCTCTCAGGCATTTCAGAAGGCTCAGATGGGTGGAGATGTTAACACCTGTGTTGGAATACACTGTCTACTGGTACCTCAACATTGACATTTTCTGGGCAAGTAGCACTGCTCCCACCCAATCTGACCATTTTTGCATTTAAACAATCAGAGAATACACCACTCAAAACTGGCGATGAAGAGGGAAAATACCAAAGGTAGAGAGCAACTAACAGAAGTCAAAGACTTAAAATAATGTTGGGGAACAACAAAACAAAGTAAACCAAAACCAAATCACAAAGCTTTCAGAAGGCTGAACAACAAAACACTTTCCTAAAACTATTGACTTTTCTTCACTAACAAATGACAAGCTTTGGCTGTTTGTCACCTGGAGACATCTGGCAATCAACAGCCCCCACGAAAGGCAGTGTGCTAAGCACTGCCTCCAGCATTACCCTGGTAAGAGATAGCAAACCCTAATTCAATGCTGCACAAGCCGAAGACAGTAGATCCCCAGAGGAGTGGAAGTGGAACACAGCAGCCAACAGCAGAGAGACTGGGATGTTCCTGTTGGGTAATTTTTACCCAAGAAAGGGTTGGCTGCATGTAGGGGATTTGTTAGTCCACTCTCCAGCATATGGATAAGTATCTCCCAACTGCTGTGGCCTCAGAGCACTCCTGTATTGGATATAAATTCTTTTTATCAGCCACCATGGATCCTTTCTTTCATACATCATTTCTCTAAGTATGGGTTAGAGATGCAAAAACTGCAGCTGAAATCTTACTTCAATTGTTGGCTACTGCACCCATCTTTACTTTTAAGAAAAGATCCAGAATTGGAACTAAACACGGTATCCATAACAACGGCTGGATCAGCACCATGAAATGGTAATTACTGGGGTCCAAGTATGCTGAAGAAAACTGGGAGGAGAAGCTCCATGAATACTTCCCCAAGATCCTGACTAACAGAGAACCTCAGAACCTGGCTTTTTAATTCATGCTTCTATGTAAGTTTCTGAGCTCTAAGAGCAGCAGTAACTTTCAAACAAGAATCTTTTTTCAAAATCACTGCATGGCTCAAAGACCCCAAGTTTTTCTTGCATACCCCAGGCACTGAATGGCTGCTGAGGAGTAACTTCCCTCTAGGAGGTTATGACAAAGGCGGCCCACAAATAATTGAATTGCTTCCTTATTTTCAGGCACTTTACAACCACTGAAGGCATTATGCCATTTCTGCCCCCATTTCTTGCACTCATAGCATATAATTAGCTGGCCACAGCAGGACAAAAGAATGAAACTTCAGCCCAGGGGTAGATGGCACGATTTGTCTTCCCATCCTGAGTGCCAGGAGTGAATCTGATTCAGGGCAAATGAGATATTTACTTTCCCTTAGTCTCCAAAGGACAGCTTTGTCCTGGCTATAAAACCAATGGTCTGTCACCATTTGGCAGCCTGGTGGACCTGTAACACATTTGCAGTGTCCATGCAATCCAGAACTGACAGGAGTTAAGTCCTGTGTTTTCTGGCATTTCTGCCAGCACCACATGCAATAAACCCTTCCCTTTCACTCAGTCCAAATTCACTCACAGACTTCAGCTTAAAGAATAAAATATACAAAGAGCATTACCAAATCTAATCCTTTTTCCTCTTCTCATGTTCCTAAAATAGACCAAGTGTGCTCCTAATGCAGAGATGTACAGGATTGTGGTACAATCCATGTAAGACAGCAACAGAGGCAGTTCAACGTTCTTCCAGCATGGTAAAAACTCACTCCATTTCATTTTGCAAGGCAGGACAGGCACAGGAGACTCTCCTCCCTGTACCAGGTGATGACTCTTGCTTTCACTTACCCCTCGATCTCCTGTATATTTTTCCACAAATTTCCCGTAGTTGTAATAGTTGAAGGTGGGGTAGCCATCAACCCCCTCCTGCTTACACAGGTCATGATTCTGTCCTTTGGCACAGTCCACTGCAGCGTAGGCGATCTGAAACACAAGAGATCACACTGAGGCAGGAGAAGACAAAGCAAGAGTCCATTTCATGGTGATGCTGCTGCAGCTTAGCCTTAGCAATGTGAGAGGTCTAGGTCTTCTACCAAACTTGCAATGACTTCTGTAAGGGCTCAGCTGTGGAGAGAGAGCAGAGGTTGGTCATCACCTGGCCCATACAGCTGCACGGCATGTTCAACTCACAGAGCAGAGAATCACCCTCCCACTGATCTCTGCGTTAAGACTCCAAACAGGAAATCTAGAGGCTGGGTTAATAAAACCAAATCCAAGCACAGTGGCCACAGCCCTGTCATGCTGCAGTATTTTTCCTCCACTTTGGTTTTAAGTGATGAACAGTGACAGTGGCTTTGGTGACGGTAACAACCCACCTAACCCAACCTCTTTCCTGTGGCACGGCTAATGCTCGGAAAAGTTACCAAACATGGATGGTCACTTGCACAGCCTCGTCATAGATTAATGATTTCTACTCCAAATAGCTTTTCTAAAAACTCCATGCAGCTCTTCCAAGGTCAAATAGGGATGGGTGAGAGGCCAGAGCATCAGCACTGCACATAGGGAAGAAAGTTGCTTCTTACAGTCTCAGCCTGGGTTTATATTTCCTTCCCTGTCTTTTTCCAGGACTGTACATTATATGCAGCCATTAGCAAAGTGGGCTTTAATTCCTTTTGAAACCTCTAGATGCTACTGTCACATAGACAAACCCTGAGTAGGAAAGAGCCTGCCACACTTTCAGCCTGTTGGCAGTGGAGCAACACCCTCAGTCCCTGCCTGCTTCCACACAGGCAGGGTGAGGAAATACAGCCTCACAGCCCCAGAGCAGCAGCTCTGAACATTCAAGTCCTGACTCTCTGAAGTATTAAGGAAGGGCTGCCCTTAACAGTTCTGATGCTAAAATAAAATGTAATTCATAGGCTTCTACTCAAAGCAGCTGAACCCTGTGCTGTGATTTCACCCTGACTGCTCTGTGAGCAGCAGTTCGGGCTCTGAATGCAGGCTGCTCACACAAGCTCTGCCCTCACAGCCCGAGCCAGGCCCTGCTGAAGGGCAAGCACGTAAAAGTACAACCTATGTAAAAAAACCAAACAAACCAGAGGGATGATGCAACTTTTTTGTGGGTTACAATTTATCAAGTGCTAATTTCATAGCAAACACATCTTAATTTGAAATTTCCGTTCCACAAGCCTCCTTCAAACAGCTGATCAAAATACCTTTTGCTTGCATGACTTTAGGGTTGCAGTTGAACTGTGCTTCCATAATTAAAAGATCACTTAATATTCCACAAAGCCCTCCTGTTTCATGGTGCCACTGTCAAAATGAGAAAACCTGATCTCATTACCCTAGCAGTAATTAAAAGAGATTGGCAAAGCCAACTTCAGTTAATTTGCTTGTTTTGTTCTGGCTTTGAAAGCTTGACAAGACAATACTCAGTATGATCTTGCTTGCTCTGTCTTCAGGTGGAAAGTACTGGATAAAGTGAACAGTGTTCCTACCTTAAATATCTGGGTTTTGATTTTAAACATTAATAAGGCTATTACAGAACCAGGACTCTTGAGAGCTGTTAAAAACATGTATGATCCAATTATTTTTCTTTCTGTAAACACAGACTCCTACACATTCAGGGCTAATTTAAATTAAAGGTTAGGAATAATAAACTGCAAAAGAGTTTCACCTAAGTATTTCCGCCTTCCTGACCTTAGCAGCCAGCCAAAATTTAGAGCTTCCTTGACTACTTCTGTGTAAAGAAAGGCTTAGAAGGGAGATAAACATTTATTTCATGACACAGCATGAAGGTAGAAGGAATACTGGAAGCCCTGGTTTCCTATAAACTAGAAGAATAAATAAAATAACTTTTTTCTTACTGCTCTAAATATCCCACAGAGAGAGATTACAGCCAGAAAAAGGTGAAGGTATGCATGTACTCATCCAGATCTTAGTAGCTGGTTTGAGGCATGAAGCTGTTGGGACTGATGATCCATCTGTTCTTAGTGTCTTGGATATTAAGAAAATTAGGTTTTAGTACACTGGAAGGAAGAAGGAAGAGAAGCTCTCTTTATCTGTACCTCTGGAAACATCTAACTGGTACTGGCTGGAGCAAAGAGCCCAATTTCATTTACAAAAGGCTTTTGCGAGAACAGCCCCCACTGAGGAGAGGGAGCAATGCAGGAATGCAATGCTACAAGCCACTGCTAACCTCGTTCAGAACATCTTCACCTGTTGCCTCAGAACAGAGGAGTGATGGACATTAAGGAGGTGGCTTCTGACAGAAAGGCTCAGTAGCGTCCTTGAGACACAGCTCTCCTCAGCCCATGGAAACCTAAGCTGGCCCATCTGTGCATTAGTTGTGCACACAAAGATCCCAGTCTAAGTCTGTCCACAGCAGCCACATGAGTCCAATGCTGTGTCTAACAGGTCTAATGGCACATCTGGAATAGCATTTGGGAGACATGTCCATGGTCTGTCCTCTCTGCAATGCTCCCACACAGCCTCACCACTGCTCCTGCAAACACCATTTTGAGCCCAGCTCTTCAGAACACACGTTTGGTTATTTTTACAGCCAGTGAGAGAAGAGGAACGGCGATTTTCAAAAGCCCTGTAACTCATACAGACGTGAGCAAAATTTCATAGAGAAACATCTGATTCCCAAGACTGTATCTGAGGCTGCATTTCAATGCCTGCTGCCAACAGTGGCTGAGTAAGAGTACTTAGGAGAGCTTGAGTGATTACTTTAGAGTGGAAATGTTAAGGCAGACTAAATATAGAGGTTGCTACCATCTCTGTGCACTCATTACCATAGCATCACAGTCCTAATTGTCTTGCCTGTCTCACAGCGGAAGATCAAATATAGTGCACTGAGAGAAAAGTGATGCTGGAAAACACTTGTAGCAAAACACACTTCTGGACTGAGGACCAATTCTTATCTCAATTCTATCAACTCCAGACAGGTGAACTCTGAGACATACCAGAATTTCAGCAAATAGCACTGATGCCCTTTGCTTCTTTCTGTTTGTGTTTTCATGGACTGTGAATACTGAGCTCTGTTGCTGGTAGAGGTTTGTCCCACCAGAGTGAATTCCTGCATGGCTCTACTGAAAGGCTGCATGTAGAAAGATGCAGAGTCCTGGCTCAAGTGAGCAGTGGTACACTGTGGGGCGAGTTTCCCCTCATTCTCAACCCTCTTAGCAACAGTCAGCTTTTCTGCTTCACTAAAGAAGGAAACTGACTCAGGAAAAATAATACCCAAAAAAACCTCTCTCAAAATGTGGTTAAAGATTTCTGAAGAATATTCCTCTCAGAATTGGTCTTCATATTCAACTACCAGCAACAAGTTACACAGAAGTTCACTGGAGAGCACAGGTTAGCAAGACCTGGATGCTTTGACCTACAAACCCACTAGGACTATTCAACCAGAAATTGCAGACATATTAAGCATAAGACATCTGTGATAGGTGTCCAGGAGCCAAGACACTTGGCATCACCTCTCACAAACTCCCTCTCATGAAGAGGGAAAAACCCTCTAAAAATCCATGAGAGAAAGAAACTCTGCTAAGACTGGTCTAATATTTGTGTATGTGTGTTTATATATATATATTTGTCCATTATGGAAAAATCCACTGTAACAGCTTTCAGAAGGCAAGATTGATTTTATGGAGATTTTGATTTTTAGGGCTAAAATTTAATTTCTTGAGCTTTCCTCTAACCAGAGGGGAAAATCCACTGAAAAAACATTTCGGGGATAAAAAGCTGTAAGTGCTATATCTGCAACATGCACAAAACTCCATGGGATTATGGATTCTCCATAACCCAAAGCTCTGCTGCCTTAGATATTGACAATATATCATTATATACACGTCCTTTCTCCAGAGCCAATGCTGTTCAGGTCTATCACCAGCCTGTTCAGTAGCTGTAGCAGGAGTAGAAATGTTATCAGGTGAAAAGATAATCAATCAGAGACTGTGAACCCCAGAGGAAGTTTCTTGGAGTACATCCAATTTTCTTAATTTTACAGGTAGTTCCTCACCACTGGTATGCATAATAGTAGTGAGTATAATAATATCAGGTGAGTATGTATAGTAATGCATAATAATAATAACAACAGCAAAAATAATAACCCACAAAATAAGTATGCATTTTTCCATAGTAAGTATAGGTTAATATGAGTCTAGCAACATCTGGAAAATTACCTTTACTTGAAAAAGGAATCCCACAACAATTTTTCATGGTTTTACCAAAAAAATGGGAGCTTAACTACAGAGTTGCAGACTTAACTCAGCATGGCAATAGGCCGTGAGCAGCGTATGAGCAGCTCTGAGGAAATAGAGCATGGCATATTTTTCAGATGAAGAGGACTGATCACAAAAGCTGAGCTGCTGCAAAAACCAGAACTTTTCATTTAGGTGCTTCAGTAGAAGTGGAGCTGTGCTGAAAATGTGACCACTGATCTCCGTGTGCCCCAGCTGTAACAGAAGGGTGATTGATGCCTTGTTTTGTTACTAAGTGTTAGAAGGAAAAAGAAGTACTTGCAGTATGATCTAATCATACATCAGGAATCACAGTTCCCGTCCAACAGAATTATGAAACAACTTTTTGCTCTAGAGGGTTCTTACAGGTAAGAAACACAATTACATTCAACGGTTCAAACAGCTGTGTAGAAAATTGAAAGTGGGATCCCTTGACCTTTCCAGGAAACTCCTTTCTGTTGTTAAAGCTCTTTCTTTTTAACAGTTTGTCTCCCAGTCACCATGTGATGGTACAGTAAAAATAACCCCCTGCAATCGTAGTTGCTCTCTTGTTAAAATATGTACTGCCACACACTGGTTTATTGATTCAAGGAAATAAATCTCTGCTAGAGCTAACATTGACTTTTGTTATGAAAATGGAAGTGAACAGCTAACTGAATATTGATTTCAGAGAGAAATGATATTTGATAAGCTTAAAAAAAGTAAAAACAAAATTGCAGCATGGAAATAAATGCTTCCAACCAACATTTTTAAAGTATAATCAATTCCAGATGACAATTACCTGATTACTAGTAAAAAAGTCTGTTGTTGCCAAGTGTCTTAAAAGCACCTATAAATAAGACAGATGTGCATTCTTCCCTATGATTACTCCATAGATTTCTATTTATATCACCTGTTCTGGATCCTGACAGCAGTTAGGGGCTGGCCTGCTAAAGCTTGTTGCAGTGCAGCCACTGTTCTCAAAGTGAAAGGCCTTGCAAATGGGAGATTCGTTATTAGTTGCCCAGATGGGGCATGGCAGCATTACAGGAGGTGCAGTTCATCAGCTGTTCTCAAAGCAGGCCTATTTGCAAAGGGGACATCCATTAGTGCACCATGATGCACAGTGCTAACATCACCATATTTAATGAGTCTAATTAAAAAGAAATTCAGCACATGCTTTTAAAGCAAACAGGGATCAAATTCCTTGCCAAACCAAAATATTAACTCATTTGGACAACTCTGTACAGTCATTTGGTTGGTATAATAATTTTAAACTGTGATTCACAACACACTTTGGGGACCCACCAGTTTCACTGCTGACTGGCAGCCCCCCACTAACACCCCAGCTCACCCCACTTGCTGCACCCTTTCCAGCAATCTCTGCCACAGCTGTTTCTGTAGGAACTCGCTAGAACCCAGCTGTGGTGCTCTAATTTGGGTTAATGCATTTGTACAGGAACAGTCTCCTGTGAAAATGGAAAGAGTGGTCAAAGAGCAGCTCCTTTGCAGGACTGCCAGAGATTTGTTCGTGAGAGGCCTTGAGTCAAGAGCTTTCCTTCAGCAAATCCAAGCTGGAACATCACAAATCAGTTCCTTCAAGCTGAGCTTTAGGATCAGCCAAAAGGCAGAATGCAGATTTTTTAAAGATTTCATTTTCAAGAAAGATTGTGGAGCAGTTACTGAACATGCCTTCCTGCTCTTCAATCTGTTCAGCAAAGTGACAAACCCTCACATTTGCATTTTCTGATGTTCACTGGTCACTGCCAGAACTTGAGCTGTGGGGCACTGGCCAGAGGCTTTTCCCTGGCAGCTGTGTGCTAAGGCCACAGCACCCCAAGGTAAGAATGCTCCAGATGGCTTTTTTTTTTTCCTTTTAAGTAACTGAAACAATATGCTCACTGCCACTGGAGTAGCCTCTCCACTAATCTGGTCCTACAGGCACTGAATTTCTCCAGAAAGATGGAGAGACTGGAGGCTCTGGTTTGTGGGTCTCAGCCCAAGCCGTGTTCTGCAGCAGCCACAGGACTGCCCCAGGCCACCAAGCAGGCTGGGGATTCCCACTAAAACCACCAGAAGTGATGTGGCCAATGAGAGCTGACATTTGGGGCCAATGTTCCGAGCAGTGCATTTTTAAACTCCAACTCCAGCAGTGCAGATGATGAAAAAGTACAGAGCATTACACACAGCCCCGGGGGAGGGGGGCTCCTGCGCCAGAACCACCCCCTTGCAGTCAATCTGCAGAGCCACAGACACGTATTTAACAGAGCTTCAAGCTCTGCTCATCTTCAAAATTCCAATGTAAAGACTCAAAGCCTCCCAAAGGATACCTTTTAAGATAGCATTTATAACCAGTTCAAGGCTGGAATGTTTTTGATTGTTCTTTGGCTTCTGCAGGATTAAATGTTTAATTAAAAGACCCTTCTTGTAAAAAGAAGATACAGTTTAAATGCTGTCATACTCTGTTAAGTGAAAAACTTTTCTCCAGGGAAAAAGGACACTAGTACAGAAATGAAGTAGTGAAAAGAAACTACTACTTAAAATGAAAATAAGTAATCTTGCCCTGTTTTTGAAAGAATAAATTCTTCCCTCCTCTTAAGCAGTGATTCTACCGAAGTTTGAAAGCCTACAGAACTACAAATTAGTTCGAAGGCTCAGTCCAGTTTGAAACATGGGAATATGCCCCGTGCTGCTTGTGGGAAAAGCGATGTGCCCTTCTAAAGTCTAAAACAGGTTTGTTTTCTTTTCCACAATGGCACAAACTGGCAGCAAGGAGCACCTTGGCAGGTTATAGCTGTACACAATTAAATAGGGGCTCCCAGCATAATCAATCCCTGGCACTTTCATAAGTCACTGGGGTGGAATAACATCATTCTCCCTAACTGCACACACCTCTTTAAAACTGTACCAGCCTTAATATTCCCTACTGGCTCTCCTGTTCCAACTCATTACATTTTATATCTCCCCACTTCAGCCTTAAACTGAAGTCAAGAGTTGCAACCGTCAATCACTGCTCTGCTCTTGCAGTCCTTTCATAACCTGTAGTCTGAAGGAAAAGCTTCCCAGGCCTGCATTTCCCACCACCACCCTGTCCAACTAACTGTGCCATGATTCAGATTGCTTGTTAATACATCCTGGGGCTCCAATAAGCAAGTTTCACATTGTTTGGTACATTTGTTTCACCTCCTCTGACTGAAATTTTAATGAGTTTAGGAAAGAGAGGCTTCGTTGGGAACTACCAGAAAAGTGGGAAAACAAGGATACTTTCTCAGAGATCTTGGAAACAAAAAAGTAACCAAAAGGCATCTGAGCAAACTAATTTACAGCAGTAGGAGAACTAAAAGCTGCATGCCTATGAATCTTCTGTGTGCCAGAGGGCAGAAGTGATGGACTCCTAATTTACGCAGTCAGTGACACAAGAACGATTTGTTTCTTGTCAATCTGATGCATTTTCTGTGAGTTACAGAACAGATGAGAGGAAAAGAAAAAAAGTTACAAAAATTCTTCTGTTATGGAGTACAACTGTTACAAAATTACCTCTTCATTTAGAATATAGAATAGGATAAACTATTTCAGTTGGATGGGACCTACAAGGATTATCTAGTCCAGCTGCCTGACCAATTCAGAGCTGACCAAAAGTTAAAGCCTGTTATTAAGACGTTGTCCAAATGTCCCTTAAACACTGACCAGCTCAGGGCATTGACCACCTCTCTAAGGAAGCCTGTCCAGGGACTGATCACCCTCTCCATAAAGAAGTGTCTCCTACTGGGCAGTCAGAACCTCCCCTGGCACAGCTCTGAACTATTCCCATGTTGTCGGCGATTGAAACGGACCCAGCCCGGCAGGGAAAACTGAATCCTCTTTATTCAAACAACAAGCTGGTTTTATACACTTCTCCACCTATCACACATTGCCATGTCAGCAGCACACCCTCTGAAATGTCTCTGTATTGGGTGACCCGCCTGTCAGTTCTTGGCAGCCTCCTCCCCCAGGGTCTGGGGCAGACAAGCTTCTTTGTGCTAGCACGTGCTTCTTTTGTGCTGCCATGTGCTTCTTTGTGCTTCTGCAGGCACCTCTCACAGCCTGCAGCCCAACTCCATTTTATCTCTCCCACACCATGTGTCCTGTCACTGGATTCCAGGGAGAAGAGCTCAGCATTTCCCTCTCTGTTTCCCCTCCTGAGGAAGGTGTAGAGAGCAATTTCCATATTAAATTGTCAAATCTTTTCCTTGCCACACCTAAACACAAAGCAATTGTGAAGTTGGAACAAATTCAGAGATCAGAATGAAATATGGTTCACTGAAAGATAACAAACAGGTTCCTAGCTAGTTACCTGGTTAAATCCAGGGGCTCAAGTGGGTTTTTTAAAAATCCTAGATCTGTATGTGCTCAGTTAAAATGATTCAGCTGATGCAAGGAAATTACCCAGTATGATTCAGCATTCGGATACATTTTCAAGGCTGAAGCATCAGGGTCCTAGAGGAACATTCTGAGCTCAAGTCAGCCAATTTACAGAAATATCTTACATCTTGTGCTATGCAAGCAAGGATTAGTTACATGATCAAGGTTTTCAGGACTATCACACCACTTGTAGTTTCTCTACATGCACCCCAAGAGCTGACACAAAAGTTGAAGGGGAATGGAGATGATGTGAATTATCTTTATTTAATCCCTCAATGAGAAAGAATTGTGTTTCACTTCATACAAAGTAACTCTTACACAAAGATTTAAACATAAAAGACAGCAAATTAAGGAAAACAGAATAGGCTGGAAGTATAACTCAATTTGACCAAAAATGATACAACCCCTATGATACAGATACATTTCTTTTAGTGTAACAGGAATTTTATCTACAAACCTATCACCTTATCAATAAGCAAAGCCTATGAAGTACAAATTACGGTAAACATTCTTATATATCACAGAAATAATTAACAGCAAGTTACCTTGCGATCTTCTTTAAAGACTTCAGCAGCAGTTGTGAAATGTGGAATGGCATTTTTACAGTGGGGACACCCTGTTTGACACAGGAAGAAAAAGACATCATAAACTTTAGTTGCAGGAAAGATACTGGGACAAACTCAACACACAAGGTGAATCAGTGGAAAATCTGAATTAAAAATC
Source organism: Oriolus oriolus (assembly GCA_013400235.1). Lineage (NCBI taxonomy): Eukaryota > Metazoa > Chordata > Aves > Passeriformes > Corvidae > Oriolus > Oriolus oriolus. The sequence goes on from VXBT01003828.1 coordinate 1,140,746, forward strand.
ACTCTAGACTCTCCAGTTCTGGGATGAGCGGGACAAAGCATGTGTAGACCACGTGTCAGCTACATGAAAGTAAGCACATGTTTAAAATCCCTCTGACTTCAAGGAGTTTAAGTGTACATTTACAGTTCCAGGACATCCCATATAGGGGCCATGGTGCAGGGGGCTTTCCTCTATCACCAGTCCCCTAAGGGCACTTTAAGGCCGACCACCAGCCACAGACAGACCATTGCCCTGCTCTGTACCTCCTGCCATCGCCATGTAGGTTATTACTGCTGTTGCCACAGCTACCAGCTGCATTTGAGCATGGGAATAAAGACAGCACAGCTGGGAACAGAAGGAGGTTGGAAGTTGGAAAGGAAGTTGCTGGGAGCATTTGTAAGTGTTTGGAAATGGCCTGTGTTAAAGCCAAGCCATTGGGAACATAAGGGAAGGGAAGAGAAGCAAGTCCAATAGGCCAGACATCTTTCATGGACGGAGAGCAGATGTCTAGTCGCAGGTTAGGATGACTGCTGCTGGCCTGCCTGGAGACTTTCCTGCTGTTCCCCACAAATGGACAACCCCTGAAGAGTTTTACAGACACAGCACACAGGAACCCAGAGCTTTGTATGAGAGCTGGGCTGATACTTCTTTGTACCACTGCAGCATTGAACAAAAGGCCAGCTGATCCCTTGCTTTAATATACACTGAGTTTACTCAAATATTTCACAAGTCACAGAAGGGAAACTAGAACTGCTGTCTAAATTCAAGGTCTAGATGTGAGAGCTCTTATTTCAGAAACAATGCCTACAAATTATTGTCTATGAATAATCTATCAAAACATCATTACTATACTAAGTAAGGCTTTGAAAAGGAAAGCATCTGCCTATGTGTAACAAATTACTTTTTTTCAAACTCAGCACAGAGGCTGATCCCAAGCAAAGACTCAGGACATGATTTTTTGCTTAGATGCACGTTAAAAAAGGAATGGACACACTTCAGTCCAGCCTGTGTCATGCTGACAAAGGAGTTCATCCTGCTATTATTTCTGGATAGGAACAGAAAAATCACAAATGAGTTGTTCACAAGCACCAATTACAGCTTATCCTACTGTTGTTTACCAGTATTTTACATGATTAGTTTTACTTTAAAGTCAGGACTGAACAAATGCCCTCTTAGGGGACTTGCAGCCACCCTCCTAAGCTACGCTCACTCTTCCAGCTGACAAGAAAAATAGTATCTGTGCATAAACACTGCACACCCCTTTTCACAAAGGAAAGGCTGAATACCCCTTTCAGCTAGCTTCACCAAAATGTAACTGCATTGCTTACATGCACTGCTTTGAATTTTAGAGCATTTCTTTCTTCAGAATAGGATTCTGAAAGCACTGCAGTGACACACCTGTATAAATACACAGAGAGTCTGTGCAGTAGCTAAGAACACCAGAAAGTCAAGGGAACGTTTCCTGGGAAACTGAGGCACTTCTGTAAACCCATCCTAATGGCTTCAAACTCTTTATGCAGCACGATGGCAGCTATCCTGTGGCAGCTGTGTTTCAGTGGGAGATAGCGCAGTGTTCTACTGCTTGTAAACTATTAGCCTTGTTGAGTCGTTCAGCATTTGCCTGGGAGAAAATGGTCAAGAAAGAAAAGGAGGAGGAGGTGGAAGAAAAGAAAGAAGAGGAGGAGGCTAGGGTTTCAGTCTGCTCCCATGTCCATCAGCCCACTTTGGTGACCCATTTTCTCTCTTACCACTTGTCTGTCCTGTCTGCCTGATACTGAAGAGCCTGCAGGTCAAGCCTGCCTTTTAACACATCTTGGATAATTTCCTCTACTGTGGGGGACTGCCTCGGTTGACTTGTTAACACTGCTCTACACAAATAAATCAGAACTGGTGACAACATCTAAAAAGAATTTCAGAAACAAAAAATGGATAAAAATCAGGCATCTCTAAAACAGGAACACTTGTTCTTAACTACATGCTGCAGTTTTTCTGGAAAGCCCTTCCAACTGTTACACTAGAACATAAAGGCTCCTAAAAACTTAAACCCTTCAAGTTCCCTTTCTTGCTTATGATCTTGAGTTTGGAATTTAGATTTCACCAAAGAACATCTTTTAAACCCTCAATAAAAGATATTTCAGGACAGTAAGGCCTCTCTTAAAGCCTCTAGTGAAGTTGTAGCAGGTAAGAGCTCTTCATGAGCCCCACTCCTCAAGAAAATCAAACACAAGCATATTCTTCCACACAAAAATACCAAATCCGATACCAAATCACAAGAAGTTACCTTCATTTACCCATCTGAAGCTCCATCCCTCCTCCCTCCATTTCTCTCTTGGCCCAACCTCCTTTCTTTACTGCACAGTGCTCGCAAAACTAAAACACAACCATATGGCTTTTGGCAGAGCTGCCTGCAAGTCCAGTAGGCATTTTGTTAGCCTTGGACATCCATCCACGGAACAGATGTGAATGCTACACTGAATTCCCAAGGAGTTTCAAGGAGTCATTGAAAAAGGGGGAAGGAGCACATCATATGGAACAGCAGAACTTCATCTGTTACAACTTAGAAGGATTGCCAAATGCAGCAAACACTTGGAAGTCACCCAACCCAGTCATTCTATTTAAAGCACACATGCCAAAAAAAATAAAAGCAGAGGTTGACGTCTTCATTTTGACAGACGGAAAACTTGTTCTCCCCATTCCCTCTTCACACCCACTATCACGCGTTTATTTTAAGTGTTAACACTATCTTCTAGATTCGAAAGTGCAAAGAAAGGAAATGTACTGAGCACAGTACATGAGGATAGGAAGTGTGCAGCCTCCTTACAAAGGATTTTTCAGATGGGCTGCAATGGAAAGAGATTAAATCGGTGGCATATGAAGGTGTGGGTAAGGCGTCAAGAACCAAAAAGTCCTGCCCCTTCTCAGTCACTATGGACTAAACAAGTGGGAAAATTCATTTTAGTTGAATAATTTGGATCCTATGGTAAGCACACAGACTTCCTGCAAGGATAAGAAGTGGAGTTTTGACTGAGCCGCATTGAAAGCAGCACTTCTTGGAGCAGAGCCTTCTAACACAGATGCAGGGCTTTGCTTTAACAATTTTCTTTTTTCGTTTTTACAACAGTGTCAAATTTGATCTCAACAGGGTTAAGAGCAGATGTGAACTGAACAGTAATTTCCTGTGCCTGACTCGAGAAATGTGAAAGAAACCTGCTGCTGAAACATCCAGCCTTTCCACAGGAACTCAGTACTGGCACTCAAAACCTCTAATCACTCCTGCACATCTCAAGATAACTCAATTTCCTAATTCAGAAACACAGTTGCATCACCCAGTAGGAAAACAAGAGAGCTTGACATCTAAGGCATGTGCAGTAGCATGTGCTGAGGCCATTCCCTGTTCTCAATCAACAAACAATACAGATTTAATAGAGCTCTGGCCACGCACTCTCACCTCTGTGCTCAGAATCTGGCTCTCTGGAAGACCCCCCATTACAGTCCATGGTGGCATCTGCTCTCCCTGACCTGCCGGGGCACAAGGGCTGCACTCCTTGGATCCACGGGTGAACACCAGCAATTGAGGAGTTCTAAAGTTCGCTTTGCCTTTGTGCTACAAATTTAAAAATTTACACACACCCACTATTTTCTACAAGGTTTTTCTCCACCATTCCTGTTGTAAAGTTGGTAGGAGCTAGGAGGGCACACTGCGGTACAGTCGCAACAGGCACCGTCACACTCCTCACCATGAAAACCAAGAAGTTCTCAACTTATTCAGTATTTGAGAAATATGGTTTCTCTGGGAAAAATTCAAGAGGAATGGCTGATGAACAGCAGACAAGGGAAATCAAGCAAGCAAGCAAGCAGGCTTCACTCAGAGCCATTATCACTGAGGGGAGAGGGAGTCAGCTTAAATCTCATCTAATTAGAGAGGCATTTAAAGGAAAGCTAGTGGGTCTTCTGGGAGATGAAGTGATGGAAAATATATAACCCAGCTTATTTTCCATGGACTGGATTTACTGATAGCGGAACAACCTCGAGGTACAGCATCTTCTCTGGGTATCTTTGAAGAAAGACCCAATGACCCAGCACTGGTTTGGACACAGAAAGGTGCTGGGGCTTCATCCTCATGGAAACACTGCTTTGAGGACTGTGAAGAAATAAACAACTGCAGGGTTGAGCTCGATGTGATTTCCAAAATGATGCCACAACACATTTGTTATATGATGTAAAACAAAGATATCACGTGGGGAAACAGAAAAACTTAACTAAGTGCTCACATTACCTTGTGAACTGATTTTCTGTTTCTTAAACAAAAAGCAGACTGAGGAAAAAAATAATATAAACCCATTTGTCAGGTAAGGTAAGAATGACACAAAATTGGTATGACGTGGTAGCAATTTGATAAATTTTCAGACATCATATCCTGTGAAAACATTTTCCATAAATGCAGGATCCAGTGGGATACAGAAGGGATGCAAGGAGGATTTCAAAGCAATGAAACAATCTAGTGAATAACTTACATGTTTTTATTACATTAAAATGGAGAATTTTTCATTGAAGGGCTTCTTTTTTTTAACCAGTGAATTGTTTAGAGAGGATAGTGAGTCAAAAGTAAAACTTGAAGAGATTCTTAAAACTTCAGTGTACAAAGGTATTAGGGCCAGATGGCAATTCTAAAGATGTCTCCAGAGCAGTGCATGAAACAGATGCAGCCTGTTGTACAACAGTCACCTCACTACATTTAAAATAAAATTGTGGCAAATTTTCGGAACTGCCTAAAGTAATCAAGTCCTCTTTCTAAAAACCACAGGTTTCTACTTGCTTAAATACGAAAAAAAAAATCCTTTAAGTTAAGTTACTTCATGCTTTTTTTAATTTGAAACTACAAAGCCCAATGATATAATATAACCTCTCTACAGCTGAACAGTACAAGGTTAATTCAGTTTCCTTAGAAGAGTGGAAGCTGTATTAGCATAGCACATAGAAGAAAGGTGAAGCTGTTTTTTAATGAATATAAATCAAAGGCCAACAATTTGTACAAAACAGATAAAGGAAGCAAATGGACATCAAAGCAGTATCTACAGTCAGCAGAGGTAATAATGATGTTTTAAGTATATAAGGGGCTTTAAATGTATTAGAAGCAAAAGAAATCCAAACAGTGCTAGCAATATAGCTTTGAAAAAAAATGATGGAGTTGTCAAAAGGAACTTCACTGAATATATAAATTAAAATAGCAAGTAGGTGGGGATAGGGCCTCTATGCCTGGCACCCCTGAAATGCTGTTTGCACTTCTGGGCCCACAAATCAGCAATGGAGTGGGCTCAGAAGTCCCATAAGAAAAACATCAGGACTGAAAGATGTGTTTCATGGCAAAGGGAGTCAGGAAGCTCAGTATGTCAACAGCTTAAATCCAAAGATTAAGAAGTGATAGAAATCGAGAAAAGTCAGTCTCTAAATTTCATTATAACGAGCTATTCGAGCTGAGTGCCAAAGGCTGAGTAAGCTCCAGAGCTGCCTGCGTGCTGAAGCCACTCAAATTTAGATGGAAATTAAAATTCCCCATCACTAGTGATTTTTAGTCTGAAAGGAAATGGTTTTCTAAAAGAGATGCTTTCACACAGTGGCTCTCTACCTGATCAGAAGGCAGCTGTCCTTGACTTGCATCACTGAGCTGAGACTGCTACAGCAGTGACACGGTCTGGCTGTCCTCGTGTCACCATGTCCGAGCGGCCGGAGCTGCAGGAGGCCCGCACTGCCCGCAGGTCAGGCAAGGACAGCAGCCCCTGCCAGCCCTAACCTGAGCATCCCAACTAGAACACTACAGCAGCACAGACCGGGCAGCTGGAGTTCAGAAAGCACTACCTTATACCTTCTGCCCATCATTAATACATAATGATTCATAACCCTACCCATGTCGTTGCCATGCGTGCTTTTAGCATCTTGTACATAATAAAATCTTGATAAATAAAGTAACAAAGTGGTGTGCATATATTTTATATGAGATTTTTTTTTCAAAGAGATGCTTTAAACACACACACATTTTAATGTAGACTGCTTTCATATTAAATACACTAACTTAAACTGTCAGTACTTTCATAACAAAGTCCTGGCCAACTCCTTAGAGGAGATCTGAAAGCCCAGTGATTTGTGAGACTGTGGCATTTGTGCTGTCTGTGCTCTACCCTCAGCATGAGAAAGGGCTCTGCTCCCCCCTCAGCCCCCGGCTTCCTTTAGTACCTCTCAACGGGTGATCTCAAATGCTTTAACTAATATCAATTAATTACACTTCAAATTGCCCCTAAGAGAGACAGACGTGATTATCCCCCTCTGTCATTACATCCAAGGTTAAATAGAGTCAGGAAGAGGTTAAGTGACTCTCAGGGCTCACAATCCTGCCTGACAGGGAGCCGGGCTGCAAGGTACTGACTCCATTTGTTCAGCTGCACAACCGTCAGGGCCTCAGAGGTCTCAGCACGTGGCAGGATGGAGCCCTCAGCGTGCAAAGTGCAGAGCAGGGAATGACTTTCCAATTCCCCATCTCTGCTTGAAATCATCACCGCTTAAATAACAGGGGTAGATAGTGCCCTCCGTTATTGGTTTTTAAATGACTGCAATTCTAAGCAAGTGCAAGCAGCAACTCTGCACAGCTATCAAAGCCAGCCCGGGAGCTTGTACACCACGGAATCAAGCAAAGCCTGTTTCCACTTCAAGAGTTCCAAGTGATTAACCAGAATTAAAACAAGAATATTACTTGGTCAATCAAGGAAAGACAGGCCACAGACAGTGATTGCACAGATAAGAGCTGAAAAAGGGTATACTGCTTAAACCAATGCAATTCATGTGGCTACAGGAGTTATTGAATCCAGAGGCAGATTTCAGAAAGGCATTCGGAGATGTTACTGAAAGGTTAATTCACTTTGTTTTACCAGTAGAGAACTGGAGAGCCTTTTAATTGAATATCTCGACCCAAAGCTCATTTGATGACATGACCTGACACCACAGTATAATCATATTTCTAAGACACAAGATATTAGTAATTGAAAAAGGGAGATTTTTTTCTTTGATTTGAAAAATGTTATGAGGTTTTCAGTTAAGCATCAGGTCAACCAAGGCTTGTCTTACTACTCTTAACAACAGGCAAACTATTCCAAATTTCACAGCCTGCTAGTGGATTTTGATGAGTTTTTTCCCAAGCTATCTGAACTCTTATTTTGTAGCACTTTGGAGGTATACAAACAAGACAAAACATACAAAAACCCAAATTATTTGGAAATCACAGCCATGAGACACGAACAACTGCAACAGCAGCAACAAAGTCATCGGAACAGGTCAAATTGCAAAGTGAGGAGAGTAAAAAGACTCGGCACAAAATTCCTGGTCTGTTTTATCCACTACAAAAAGCAAGGATATGACTGACTGCCGTGAATCACAAATGACATGCCAGCACTCAGCATTTGGCAACAAGCAATCCTTTGAGATGGGAAGCTGTACAGCAAGTCACCTCTGGACAGAAAAAGTTAAAGAGCAACAGTTACACCCAGAACAAACCTGAGTGCTCCAGCAGATCTGCATTTTCCACTGTGTCACTGGCCTGTAGCTCAAACAAAGCTGGCAGCAGCAGTTAACCAAGTCAGCATCAGCCCTGGTTAACTGCAAACACAGTCACAGTGCAAATGAAATAATTTTGCCATCTGACATACCAGAAAACATAACTAATAGAAGATACACTGCTGAGTTAGCAACAGCCAGCACAGCACTGGAATTTCAGCGATGCTGATGCTTAAAAGCAGCCCCTGTTCAGACAACGTTACACATCACCAAAAAAAGCATTTGCCTTATTGGAAATGGGTTTCTTGACAGTGCATAAGGATGGGTGGCATATTCATAGTCTCCTAATGTACCCGCACTGACACTGCACCAACATTACTGTGTGTCTGCGAGGAGAGCATTCCACGGGGCAAGAACATGCACTTCCCTCCTCTTCCCTTCTCACGAGCTGGAGCTGTTTATATACAGGCAATATTCTGCACACCAAGTCAAGCAGCTGTAACATTTTAGGGTTACAAAACAAGAGGAGCTGGATCACCCCAACAGATTTTAGTTTAATGCCACTGCCCCACCACAGCCACCTCTGAGCACTTTGTGACGGTCATGCACAGCCTGGGGAAGCGCCTCAGCTTCTGAGTTGAGAGCAGTTCAAACTGTTCTCTCGGCGCTAATTATTCTGCTCAGCACAAACACTGGGGCTAAGAGCAGTTCTGCCAGCCTGATTGCAGAGACCACTCTATAAATCCATCCTTTATCAAACCCAGCCTGTTAAGGGGCTCTGTGGCATCAGCACTATTTACACCGACAGGAACACACCTCAGTAACGCGCCCGTAACAAGAGCACCACTGATGCAGGAGAGAAAGCAGTTAGTGGCAGAGCTAACGTATCAAAATTCTGCAGTGCCAGCCCACACAGGATTTAAAGCCTCATTATCAGAGGGTCCAGACCTCACCTCTGCCTCAGTCAACAAGCAGAAAATCCTTCCAGCAAGGGTTTCTGCCTTGAAAGGGATACTTTCTGTTCAGCATGTTTTTAATAATTTTTTGATAGCTTAAACTTCATTTACAAACACGCACATTTTGTTCAGGCTCTTTGATACAGCCTCCTAATCAAAACTTAACAAGATGTGCTTGCAAGTGACAGGAAAACCTCTTGGTGGGAGCCAATCCAAGGCCATCGTGGGACACTAAATTCATCTGTGCTGCTGCTTTGCTCCGCACATCTGAACTCATAAAACTCAATTGTCAAGTATGTTCTCCCTCTCTGTGCATACTTCATGCAGAACTGTGCCACCCAAGTCTGCTGAGTGACCCAGCAGAGACCCAGACTGCTCATCTCAGGCCCAGCAGCTACAGGCTGAGGCGTCATGGCCAATAAAATTTGCCATGTTTTGCTACAGCAGTGCAGCTTAGCCAAAACACAGCATTATCTCCCCAAAACTGCCTGTGCAAAGGCTGAGATATGGTGCAACCAGCCTTGTCCAAGCTTGCTCCAAAAAACAGGAAGGATGAAAAGGAAACATTACTGCTTCCTTCAGAACAGCTTTTTGACAACAGCTTGGGTCTCAGGGCTGGAGGAGCACACTGTCCTCCTGGCTGTCAGCATTAATAGCTAAAAACCATACGCACCCTCTGTGCACACAGTGTGACCCACTCTGGCAAGGACTGTCAGCCAGCTGCTTTTTGTCATTGTATATTCCTTTATGTGGAACTTGGACAGAAGAAACCAAGCAGTTTTTGTTGTGAAAACCCATAGAAGGAGCAAACCAAGATACAGAATAATTAATATTTTGAACAAAGTTTGTGGGTAAAATGAATGCAGGTTTGCTTAGCTCTCAGCATTTTATGCACTTGTGATGAAACACACAGGGATAGGCAGGACTCATTTAGTCAGATCCCTGTCTGATTTACTGCTAAAGAAAGTCCTACCTGATTTCCCACTTCCTTCTTAATGGTGGCCAGGAGTTGACCCATCGAGCAGAAACAACGTCAGTATTCCTGCTTTACTGTCTTTGTTGTACATCACAACAATGCCCAGGTACCACCTCCCACAAACAGCTTAGATCAATACACAGCCTTTTAATGGCTCAAACAACATCCCAAAGTCTTCTGGGACTTTATCAGATGCAACACAGATTAGGCACCTTTATTCACTTCTTCCAGCCCTGAAAGAAAAATCCTACAAAAAAGTTTAAGAACCAAGGAGGCTGATGTCTAACTGTGCATCCTCTTGCAGCAGTACAGCCACTTGCTCCATCCAAAAATACCTCATTAAAACCATCCTCAGGACGCTTTATTTCTGAGTGTTCTCCAGGTAACCCCCGTGGGTCCAGCTTCACCAGAAAATAACTTTTTCCAGCTGATGAAATTAATTTCCAGTGAAGTGAAAGTTTCACTCCTGAACACAGAACCGGAAATCAGCTCCCAGCAAAGCATTTATTAAAAATACCCATTCTGCAAACCCTGTTGAGTCCCACAAATTGAGGCCATTTGGTAAGTTAATAACATTGGCAACTGCCACCCTTATGAACCATTAAAAGGGAACACTTTCCCCTGACTACTTCCCATTGCTGCTCAAAGTCTTTATTTTTTAAGAGTGCTTATTAACTTGTGTTTTGACACTAAAAGTAGTAACCGAATGAGTTTGCTCAGTGCTGAGTCCTGCCTTTAAAACTGACTGATCTAAAAACAGAGTGCCCTCATCCCCATCATTTGGACCTGTTAATGACTGGTTTATTATATGTAATTCCTTTCTGACACAGTTGATTCATTTGTACTCTCTTTGGAAGCAGCAATCTCAACCAAAAAATGACACAAATGTGTTTTCATGTGTTGGTCTCTCATTCTTAAAACTCAAAAGTGGACATTTTCTGTTTCTGTACAAGAATTAGCAGGGGGTGTTATTAAGCCTTTCCTGTTTAGAGAAAATCAGAACTGGATGAGAAGGGGGTAAAACAACCCAAACCAAAATCAACAAAACCAAACCCCAAACCAAATAAAAACCAACTGTGTATTTCAAACTCCAGTGTAACGATTCCTAGAAATACAGCATTGCTGTGTTGGAAGGCACTTCTGCAGATCATCTAGTCTAACTCCCTTGCTCAAAACAGGGTCAACTACAGCAGGTTGCCCAGCCCTGTGTCCAGCTGGGTTTTGAGTATCTCCAAGGATGGAGCCTCTTGGGTAAAGCTGTTCAAGTATGCAACCACGACCACAGTAAAAAAATCACCGCTTCCTCTAAATGTTTAAGCAAACTTTCCTGTGTTTCAGTTTGAGTCCATTGCCTCTTTTCCAGTCCCTGGGCACTGCAGAGAGGAGTCTCACCTAGCTTCAATCACTCTTTTTTCCCCCCTTAATTCTGTTTGAGTAATGCAGCAAAAACATCTCCAACTGCACAGACATTATTTACTGGAACTTTTGTTACCCTTTGTGATTCTGACAACTAATCACAACCAACTGCTTCTATTTTGCAGTTCTCAGTGCTACAGTAGTAGGAGGTTAAAATTTAATGCATTGTCAAAGTCAAATCTCAATTATCTGGAATAACGGAGTGGAGAGAGCACATAAAAGTAAAAATGCAGATAAAACACATCCAGATAAGCTATATGAACAGGGAGGACATAAGAGAAAGAAAAAGAAAAGTCAGGGCGCTGATCCCAGAAAAGGCACTGATGCAAACGGGTCAGCCCGGGATGCCTGGCTTTAGTGCTGCAAGCCTTGAACCGAGCACTGGCTGTAGAGCACAGACCTGCAGCCACTGCCCCCCTGACCCTGGCTGGGTCAGCACTGCAGTCTAACTGCTCCTGTCCATTTGGCTCACTTCCCAGTACGGTCCACAGCCCACCAAATCCGGATCATCCACATACCAGGCTCTGTGTGCACACCAAACCCTACACAGACTAGTTGTCTCCTCTCCACATTTCTGGACAAAATCAAACAGTTATAAAAGAAAACCTGGAGTAGCTGATGGAATCCAGTACTCCAAGGACTGGATGAGGGAAAAAATATGACACAAAACCCATAAACTCTCCCCAAAACCTTCTCAAATGCTGGTGCATTAATCCTACTGCTTTCAAATATTCCTCTAACGCCTCACAGCAGTCCCCACACACACCTGTGGCTTCATGCTTCCCTTCTGTAGATGGTATCATTGTCTTCCTCTTATTTTAGGCATTTAGAACTTAAAGACATATGAGTGGGATGACAATTACATCTTCACAAGAGCTGCACAAGGGTCCAGAGAAGAGCTGGGCCAGGTGCTGTGCAGCACAGATGCCAGCAGCCTGCTCCAAGTCCTATCCCTGAGTAGCTCTAACACATGCCAGCCCACACTCTAAGCCTGTGTGGCATGGAACAGACCTACCCAAAGGACATCTGGATGAAGATCTGGTCCCAGGTCATTTCGTGGCACAAGTAGCGCTGGGATTTCTGCAGCAGGCACTTTTTCCAAAGTCAGTATTGGGAACCTGCCCGTATTCCTGCCTCCTGCCCCAAGTCAGTCATTACAGCACACACAGATGCCAGCAGGCAGGAATGGGAATGTGAAATCAAGACCTCTGTGGGTGTCAAGTCCACAGGAGCAGACTTTTTCCCCTAGTAATTTCAAGAGTTCTCATTCCGATTCTCAGTCGTTAAAATATTCCACAGGCATGAGGAATAACATTCACACTTCACCCATATTCCGGGAGACAGAGTAATGAGTTCCCTATCTTTTCCACGTGGATGTAGTCTTCTCCTCCAGAGCTAAATCACTGTGAAGCACTGTTCAGTACCATTAAAGCCCTGCTCAGCTCAGCCCTGAGTTATCAGCACAGCAGCACACTGGTGGTTCTCCTGTACATATTAAGTAATTTGGACAGGAAGCTGCCACAGAAAAGCCAGATCTCATTTTAATTTGCATCGAAGATATATATCTGTGGCCTTTGCCTAAAGGTTTGTCACTCTAGCTGAAAGCTTGACAAAGGTCAGAATACTCAACTTTCTGCTTTAAATTCTAATGACAGATGAGAGATACATTTCTTAGCATAAATATTTATATATAAACATACTTTATATATGCATGTATACACACCCCCCCAATCTTAAAATATCTCAGCATATGTGTAAGTGTAACAAATACTGCCACGGAGTCACAAGTGAATGGAGTAGCATACTGTGAGTCTGCCCTCACCAAAGATGTGTATCTGAATAGAAAAAGAAAATTATTTGAGGTAATGGGACCTTGAAATTTTAGCAGTGTTCCTTCTGCACTAAAATAAGCAAGTTAAGATTAATTGGCAATGTAAGCTCCGAGAGGTCTCAAGATTGAGAATATGGTAAACAAAAGCTAATCTATCAAATTTATCAGGAGGCACATTATGACTGCAGAAAAGCTGAAAAAATATAATAATTTGAATCATTCTAATTATTCTACTGCATTAATGTTTTTTTCATAGAAAATGGAGATTTAAAATATTAATCTGTTACTTTCCCCTGTACCAAACAAAGTGCAGGCTCGTTGCACTCCCTGTGTGTGCCTGCTTTCTGCTTTGCTCACAGACACTTCCACATTTAGAGAGAACAAATCTGACAAATCAGAAACTGTGCATGACCCACGTACTGACACCACAACAGCAGCGCTGTCTTAGGAGTCACGGGAAGGCCAGACAGGGTTCCAGTTAACACTCTCTGTCCTGTATATAGGTGGTCTCATGCAGCACTTTGTCAAAAATGTGTCTGAAGTGCAGCCTCAAAGGACCCAACAGTTTTACATCATGCAAGCCTTGCTTTTACAGCCTGCTCATGCAGACAGGGCCAGGCTGATCTTTACCCATCCTTCTGAAGTAAGGGTGGAAGTCAAACTGCAAAAAATTAGTCCATCAGGCAAATTGCCTCATGCTTTCAACCTTGGGAGCTGCATACTCATCACACATGAGCTTTTGCTTTAAAAGTGGCCTTAAAAAAGACCAAGAATCTAACTGCCTTAGAAAGATGCAGCTAAAAACCAAAAGTGAAATAAATCTCTCTTATGCAGAAAGTCACTAATCGGGTAAAGAGAACTCAAGAGACAGTGAACTCCTAAATCTTACCATTTCACGTGCAATCATTTGATTTTAAAATTGCAATTTGCTCTTAACCAGCTGAGGTCCATGAATCAGAAATTCCTGGCACGTGGGCAATTTTTAGTCAATAGGTGGTGGGAAGTGGAGTGGAGAAGGGATTCCGTTCCCTTCCATTTTCTTTTAGAACTTTCCAGAAATCCCCCTCCTGAACTGCACCCCTGCTTTCTCCCACATCCCTTCGTGGGAGCCCCAAAGCATTCATGTTTAATTCTCCAAGAGAAAAGCAAAATGAGGGGCTGCCTGATTAAACATTAAGGACTTTTTTCTCTCTTTATGGAACATACCTTCAGTTTAATGGGAACAAGTTGGTAACTGTTTATTTGAAGGTTATCCATTAATTGCTGGCCATGTGATATGGAAGAAATTTTTTTTGCATCTGGGGGGGCTGAGTCATGGTGCTATAAAGGCACGTTAATAGTATCTAATATTAAATGCCTGGATTATCTTCTCCCTTTGATAAACCCCTCAAAAGTTAAGAACTTGTACCTAGTCTGCCTGTCTCTGGGACAACACAGGAAAACAGAAGAGGTTCCTCTCATTCACCTTATTTAAAAAGAGCCTGATTCTAAACTTCTCTAGAAATATCCTCAGGAGCTTCAAAAACAAAGTGATTATGTGATGCACGCAAAACAATCTGGGAGGAGGAAGCTATATCCCTGGTCCCAGTGGAAACTTTAAATGCAGATTATTACAGACAAAATTTATTCTATCAAAATTTGTTCTCTGCCTCGTGGACGGATTCCTCCTACACTACTGTATTGATTTCACTACTGAAGTGCTGCACTAATGAATCAGGCTCTCCATGTCCACTGTGCTGCTATAAAGGATCACATTTTGTTGTATGGACCATAAAATGCAGCAGAGGAAAATAAATCTGTTTTGTTTCTGTACTGCTGCTGGCTTTGGCATCTGCATTAAATAATATAACCATTATATACTGTTTTGTTTCCATTTATAAAGATACAAATGATGGTGCCAATGATACTCCCATGCACTTATATTCAGAATCAGCTCTTCACCCTTAAAAGTTTGGGGACAGCGAGGGAATTACTTCAGGATTTCATATTAAACGTAGGGCTTATAAAACCCATCCACGTAGAGAGGTTATTTACTCACATGGTGCATAGAACATGACAAGGGTGTGCTTCTTCTTCTTCAAGGACTCCCTGAAGTCTTCTCCAGCAAGGTGGATAACACTGGTCTGTTTTTCTTCCCACGCAGGCTCAGGCGGAGGTGGTGCTTCGGGACTAGAAAAGAAAGACAATGAAATTGGTTTGAAAATGTTTCTGGAAGCAGAAAAAGGGACAGCATTGTCCTGGTCATAATTAGCATGAGGGAACTGATGTGAAAAATCCTTCAGGGTGCCTGTGCAGTAGAAAGACATACTCAATATTTCCAACACCAGGCAATAGCCAAAAAGACGCAAGCTAATTTCTGGAACTCAATAAAAATATAATTTAAGGGATTGTAGTCAGGCATATGAGTAGAAACGTCAAATAAAGACTTCCTACATTCCATCCAACATTTGGGTGGAAAAAACATTGTTTTGTATCACTGTATGATCCACAGGCATGAACTGAGAAGAACAGCAAGCAGGTGGAATCAAAAGGCAACTGATACAGAGCAGCATCTTCCATTCAAACATCCTTTTTGTACTCTTTATCGCCATCATGCAAACTTCTGTAAAGAATTTCATGACCTTCTCTAGAATTCAGACATTAAAGCCAGGATGCAATAATCGGCATCGTTCCATTTGGAATACTGGGGGTGATTGAACTGGAATATTTTACCTCGGTAAAGAGAATGTCAGGTTTCAATTATGACTGCACATACTGGCTACATCAGAGCAATCCCGCACACCTAGAGCGCCTCTAACAAAAATTCTGCTATTCACTAGCTCACAGACTTCTCTCAGACTCATTAAATTCATTCCTGCTGTATCTTAAATAGTGATTACTTATATAAAATCATCAGAATGGTGCCACAGTATAAAGACCTTCATATGTCGCCTTGGTAATAAATTAGCTTTTCAGACTTTTCTGACACTTTGAATGACACTATTTTAAGTTGTATCAGGTACATAAAAACCAAGTGGAGAAAAACTTAATTTTCAAAGCCCTTCTCAAGGTCACTTGGTGGACATTCATTGTATTTCCATCGTTACTGATTTTCCAGTTGTTAGAGAGTTAGATGGGCTGAATTTTCCCACAAACACAGTTGTTGTGAGCTATCACTGATTACAGTTACAGAGGTGTCACTTATTCTCACACAAACTTTTCCATGCTGACCTGGAATAAGCTACCCAGGAACTGGTAACAACCAAGTATGGCAGCACAGTCACCAGAGAGGAACCAGAGCCAAAACCCACATGGCTGCAACTAGACCACCCATTGAGACAGGCCTCCACAAGCTGTACTTTCATCACCAGCCAGCACTCCAGGTGAATCCCTATTTCCACCAGCTTCAGTGCAGCTGTGAAAATTCTACCCCTGGTCAGAAAACAAGGATGCTATTCTAATGCATCTCTAGCTGAGAGAACATCCTGGAGCCAAGAGCAGGAGACAAGCTGTCCGAGCTTCACCTGTATTGCTGACTAGCTGAGGCTGCAGACAAAAATCTTCCAGAGGCACAGCAGGATCCAGAAGAATTAACACCCCTTCCCTGTTCCTCATTGCTTATTCACCCGCCAGTATGTACAGGCTGCATCAGCCTGACTGTTCAACTCACTATAAATTACACAGTGCTCAAAAGAGTTGAGCAAAGCAGTGAAATGAGGACAGTGGCTTAACGTACAATATGGATACAGCAGCCTGCAGCCTGCGTGGGCAGGGAGGCCAAGGGAGTACCGTGTCTAAAAGTAAAATACAGATAAAGCTTCTCAACATGCTACAAAGATACTGCCAGACCATATCTATTAGCTGATTTGACGCAGTCAGAGATGTAATGAGAAAGGAGAAAGGAGAAAAGAGAAAGGAGGAAGAAGGAAAGGACAGGAATGGAACCAAAAACCCCACACAACCTCCTCCCCCACCAAATAAGAGGGGAAAAATAAAAGATTATATTCCTCATGCCAACTGCATGTAACAGCTAAATGATTAAAATATCCACAAAACTCTGGCAGGTTTTCTTCCCCTTGACTAATGCAGAAAATACAGTAGGCTTACAATACCTAAAGAAAATACATATTTTATATGTATATGCATACTTTTACATACATGCATATATAATGCATACATAAAGAGAGAATTGTACCAGCAATTTAATTTGAAATGGAATTATTGTCATCATTTTTACATCAAACTTAATTCTGCATATTTCAGCACACCACCCAAGAAAAGTTGCTTAGTGCACTCAGAGGTGCTGGTTTTGTTGGTTTCGCTGGCTTTCCTTCAGCCCCACGTGGGTGGAATTCTAGGCATTGGCTCTGAAACATTGGAAAGAGAAAAGTACAACTGTAGAAATTCAGTTACTAACACTGAGATCTGCTGCTTTGTATAAAGAGGGAACAACAAATGTTCTGTTTATTTTTCAGAGCCATTGCTATTCCTTCTCCGGTGAAAGGCTTAAGGTACATTTGAAAAACATTTATTTTGGGAAAGAAATACCAGGACAACTATGAAAAATCCCACAGCAAATAAAGCATTTGGTGTATTAGAGACCATAATTAACATACACGTTTCTGTGGGTTTGAATACCGGAATTCAGTTTAATTTTGTTAGCAGAGGATTTAGGCAGCGTTGAAGCTCCATTTAGTTCCTCACCAAAGCCATCTGCAGGAGTCACTAACCAGGAACCCAAATACTATCTCAAAACCCTCAAAACTTACTTTTGCAGCCAGTCAATGATCTTTTTCTTTGTTCTGAGGTGTGGCAGAGTGTATTTCTCCTCTCCATCCTTAAAATACTTCAAAGTAGGAAACCCTGAGATGTGGTATCTTTCTGCTAGCGCCTTGTTGACAGTAGCATCGACTGCTGCAAGGACACCCGGACTCTGAAACAGAGATCACTTACTGTAAATCCCAGCCACATACACACACCCCTTCAGCAGGACACAGTGGGCTTGGGGGCAATCACTCATGGTCTGGGTTCCTTTGCTGCCTTCAGGACAAGAGGACATAGTTTTAAGCTGTGCCAGGGGAGGCTTAGGTTGGACATGAGTAAGAATTTTTTCACAGAAAAGGTGATTAGACATTGGAATGGGCTGCCCAGGGAGATGGTGGAGTCACCATCCCTGGAGGTGTTTAAGGAAAGACTGGATGTGCCACTTGGTGCCATGGTCTGTTTGATGTGGTGGTGCTTTGTCATGGGCTGGACTTGATTTCAGTTGTCTTTTCCAACCTGATTAATTCTGTGATTCTGAGCACAGACATACAGGAAGACAGAGAGGGCTGATGCAAAACCAGAAAGGGACATACTATGGACTACATGTAACCAGTCTTACCTGTTCCCCTCCCATTTCTGATAGGATTCTCTGTATATAATTCACTTTATAATGCTTAAGAGCTGTTCCCAGAAATTACATTTCCTCCCACAAATCCCTACTTCTCCCAGAAGAAACAAGCACTGCTAAAGACAAGTTTACTTTAAGACACATTAATCCTTCCTAACTCGCCTTTTGTGGACCACCTTCAGATGCACAGAAGAACAGGCATTTGTAGAGTGTGATTCACTGGGTCTTTGTTTTTCTCATCTCCGCCCTCTCCAACAGCAATAAAGGAACTCTAGATGTCTCCACAGAAGATGCTTAAAGTATGGGGGAGACTAATTCTACTTCTCCTCCTGCATGGCATACACAGCACGAGACTGAATCAATAACACTGATACTTGTATTATTGGATCTCTCTTCTCCAGCCATGCTGACAGAGCACTTAAGATGAAGCTAATGGAGTGCTGCAACCATTAAAAACAAGGTATTTGAAACAAGGATCAACCCCTTTTGTTTTTTTCCAAATCTAATTCATAAATAAAAGCCTATGTTTCTTCACATTCAATGCCTTTAAGTAAGGGGAAAAAAATCCATTTTTGGATTTGATCATATTATGTATAAGGTCTACAGCAGAATACATAAACATTTTTCGATTTTGTTTTCGTTCAAGACAGAATGTTCTTTCTCAGACTTTGGCAGGGCTCATGCATTAGCGATGAGACTGTACTTTGGAAGCACATTTTGAAGGGTCCTGTGGGAGGATGAGAACAGCTGAATTTGTTGTAGGGAGAAAAGTCACTTTTATTACTCCAGTTATTTATTACTGATTATTTGAACGATATAATAAAGGAAATTAGCTTACATCACTGGTTACATGGAGAAACTCTGCAGCCTTCTCATATTCTGGCTTCATTTTCTTACAGTGCCCACACCCTGCCAAAAAAAAAATACAATTAAGTTATATACACCATGGTTATTCACTGACCCATCCAGCCATTATCAAAATCCAAAACCATGTGGTAAAGATTTACTAGAATTTTGTATGCATTTTACTCAATATATTTGTAAAGCCTTAGTATGATACAGGATTTTTTCCAAAATGGCCACAATAGTTTAAACAAATAATTTAATCTATTAAAAGTAATAATAGTACACCCCCTGATTTCACACCCACACCTCTTTCCTTACAAAAAGTACTACTGATGCCTTGAGGTCACTATAAAGTACTAAAAACATTTGTCAGGCCCATTCCTTCTAGCATGCTCTTGGGCAAGGCACAACCTCACCCATTTCAGTTTCCAAATCTTTATCTGCTTTAAAAAGAAACAACACAGCTCTGTCATGTGACTTTGTGACTTTCAGTGGAGGCTTACACTAGCAAAGCTTAATAGAGTAATATAATTTGAATTCAACTGCACTGATAATAAGCTCTGCTTTACAGTGGTGCAGCATGTCCCTCTAGCAAGGATTTGCACTGATTTAATCACATCAGTGTAATTACACCACCACATATGTTCCCAACATAAGCAGGGTCTGTAAAACCAAGATAATGGTGCTTTCTCGCTTGTGCGAAGTTCTCCAGAGATCTGCCGTTACTTCACTGCTAAGTGCTGACATTACAATAAAGTAAAATGAATGCATGAGTGAGAAAAGCAGACTTAGAATAAATTATTTGGGTGTAAATTAAACTGCTTTCAGCTGGTGCAGTTGCTTGCAGGCAGGCTGAGCTTCCAGGCCCAGGTACGATGCCGGGCCTCAGTGAGAGCCCCTTCCCTGTCCCCAAGGGACTGGCACGACAGCAGCCTGCCCTGGAACAGTGCACAGGGATGGAGTGGCCGGGATGGACACCTGGCATGGCAAGGGTCAGGTCTGACTGGAGGTGCAGGGAGCTGGGACAAGGCACTGGCGCTGCCCTTGCTGGCCTGGTGCGCTGCAATCCCAGTGCAGTGCCTCGCTGCACCTCTCCCTCTTGTCTGCAGCAGCAGCCAGCTCGCTTTCCTGAGCTGTTATTGTTGGAATGGGCTCTTGAAAGCCTAGACTTTGCTGAGCTTTAGAAGATACAGCTAGAAATGCGTTTCAACGCACGCCAGCAAAAGCCAGCTGAAGTGTATGGGTAACAGGGCTGGGCTATTTTTACACCATTGTCCAAAAGAAAATAAACCAAAGACTCTGAACCTCAGCGCTGCTTTGTTTCCCTCTAATGGGATGACTGCTGAAGCCAGCAGACACAAACCTGAGCCTGAACTCAACCAGACAGGCATGTTTTATATAGCACAAGTCAAAAAGCATTTGCAGCCAAGAAGGGATAAGACATCCAGGTGTAAGTAACTTCACCAGAGCAAACAGCTTCAGCGACCACAGCACATCATGGAACACTTTCAGGGCATGTTTATAGAACAGGGTGAACACATTTGAATAACAACTGTAAATCCCACCTAAGAATTACAGCAAATACTGAAGCGGTTGATCTCAGACCAAACTCCAATTCAAACACCAGCTACAGTCCATAGCACTTAGTCATCTGCACAGAGACCACAACATTAAAGAGCCCCATGCCATTCTTTTAAACAAAAAACAATAATGTGGTACGAGCAGCAGAACAAGGGGAACTCAGCTGGTGGAGAAAGCTTTGCTTTAATTTTACACCATGGTGTGAGAATGCTGGGAACCTGACTTGACAGCTTCACAGGTGAATTCAGGAAGAAGCTGGGAGAGGCTGAGGAAGAGTTACTGTCTCAGCACTGCTTATCTTGGTTAAAAGCACAAAAGAGGTTGGCAAAATGATTTATTTGCCACCCACGGAAAACTTGCAGGCATATGGCTTTGTGTAAGGGGCTGACAGATCCCTTTGACACCTGCCCAAGTTGATTTATTTCTCCTTTTAGGAGCACGGGACTTTATTCATTTTGTGTTCTTCCTCACTTCTAAACAAAGAATCAAACAAAGATCTCAACTCCGAGCTCAGATACCTGGGAACCTCTCTGAATTAGGTAGCTTAAATTTGTACAAACAATACTTTTCTGCAGGGCTACCTTCACCCTGGTGAGCTTTACACGGTGTGTCCTTTAGCCACAGCAAGGTTCATACTATGCTCTAGCTACAGTATGCACTATATTCGAATTATATTACAATCATTAATTAGATCTGATCAACCAAAGGCATTAAACAACCAGAGTTTTCACAAAGCTATGCAGAAGAGAAAAAAACCCAAACCATCAACCCAGGCATATTTTGCCCAGGAAATGAAAAAATATCCAAAGAATCTGAAATTCATGTAAGTAATATTTTGGATCAAGATACCCAGACCATGAAATGTCACTGTTCCAGGTTCTCTCATGAACATCACATAGACACAGCACTACTGACTGCCACAAAGCTAACTCATTCATGCTTAAAATAAAGGGAAGAAGCATCAGATCTTTAAAAGGCACTTAAATGCAAACTGAAGTCTTCAAATCTTTATCATGAATGCTTGTTCTACCCCTGACAGAGGACAGCACAATGTATCAGCCTGGAAAAAAGTCACCACATTAAACTGAACCTGAGAGAGGGACAACAAATCTTAAGAGCTTCTCTCACAATAAACGATGCTTTTCTGGCTGTCTTTACGAGAATTTTGCTATTGTGAGCTACAGCCTGCTTTCTCCTACCACTGCAGAAAAGGGGAGATACAAATTACAAGTCAGACCTACAAACTGCAAATCAATTAATCTCTCCTATAATTATTTATCCTATCTTTGAATAATCCTGTGCAGATCATCATTAAATTTCCAAGGCCACTGAAAAGTTATTTAAATGAATTCCAAGGTCACTGCCTCTCCTCTGATTGCTACATTAGGTTGTTCAGCAGCAGCTTCACCCCTCTGTGCTAAGTTCCTCTCGTTTTAGACGCTTTCTGTTCATAAAATGAGTAGGAAAGTAACAACAACCTTACAGGACCTGAGCCCAAATGCTCCTGTGTGCTGCTGGGACAATGGAAGGAGCGCACAGGTCTGCAGGGGCCATCTGTGACAGACGTGCTTCTAGAAGATGCACTGTCCTGTTCAGCGTATACCGACACTGAAGTTCAGAGACTACGCAAGGAAGCGACTCATTCCATCCCAGGTGAGAAGAAAGGCTGCTGTCAACACAAGGATGTCCTGTGCCTGCTCCAAGCACTGCCATCCTCTGAGCCTCTGTGGGTCATGGCTGGTGGGAACACCCAAGGGTCTTGTAGGTGTCTATCCGAGAGGACTCCCACAGCTTCGCTCTTCTCTTGCAGAAGACAAGTAGCTGCCCTGGAGGTGCAAGAGAGAGCTACTCTCCATCCGGCACCAGAAACCAGTCCAGGTTCAGTGCCTGGTTCTGCTGACCAGTTCAGGACAACTCCTCTGACCTCTCACCCCTCATCTTGCTCCTCTTGCACAAAAGGAGCCCCAGGCTGCAAGGGCCAAGGCTCGGATAGAAAGAGCACACAGATAAGCATAAGGAAAGTGTTACAAGACAGGGAAGAGAAGTCAGTGCTTACAACAATCAGTGCTAGGACATCTGGTACGCACCCTTGCTAACCATTTTTAAAACAGATGTCTAAATGAAGCAAGAATTCTTCTTTCCCAGTTTATTTATAATCAGTCTTCTCATTTGCACTGCACATATGGGCAGATAAGCAGCTCCTTCCTTTGGTGCAGTCACTGTCACACAGATTAGCTCAGCTGCACCCCCAGACAATGGTGATCAAAGGTCCCCATGTCACCTCAGTGCAGACAAGTCACTTCCCTCCAGAATCCCACTGCAGGGCAGAGGACAACACTTGCTCAGCACTATGTCCTTCGTAGAGTGTGACCATATGCAAATGTAGAGGCAAAGGCCAAGCATGGACAGAGAAATGCTGAAGTGAAAGGGTGAGCAGCACATGGACAAAGGAAAGGCTAACAAATGTACCAAGCAACTCTTTTTCCAAGGAAATACCCATATTTGTTTACAGCAGCCTGTTTGGCACCACGGCAAAGATTCACAACTCACAGTTGCTCCTTTTCAGAAATGAACTAATACAAATACTTCTACTGTTAAAACCAAGTTTTACAGGCAGAAAACCAGTTAAGCAGCTCCAGCTAAGCTACTGCATATGCTGTCTTAGTGCTGGCCCAAGAATATAAACCTCTGTTTCTCTCTGTCATTCAGTGTTTGCTTCTTTCAGGTTATTATGACTATATAAATAAGTGCCACGCTTTTGGTCATGTCCTCTCATTTCAAGACAACGTTGTCTGAGGATCTGAAGTGTGCATGACAAGCAAGAGATAAAAGACAACATTCAGGCAGTTGTGAAGAAGCAATTTCTGACATCCAGAACCCTAGAGGTAAACTAAATTGCAAATAAAGATTTTAAAGAATCATTACATTTCTGTCATCAACAGACTGCTCAAATACTGTTATCATGTACCAGCTATTTATTGTATGGATAGCCATGCTATCATATCATGCCAGCTCTACATCCATCTTTAGCTGCATACCAAAAATACCTCCATTAGCCTGATGAGAAAACAAATTTGAAGCACAAAACAAGTCCTGCTTTCAGCAAGTGGGCCACTGGCAGTTCAGAATACACTCACACAAGATTTATGGACAACTTCAAGCGAAGAAAAAAAATTGTCAAAAAATCCAGATGCACCTTTGCTCTCTAAACATTTAACACCTCAGGATAACACCGTTGGTTTCTCCATTCTTAATCCCAGAGGAGCAGTGACCTCTCAAAATAGCAGAAGAGTCAGTTCTTACATGTACCCCACTGTTGACTTTGAACTCGCAGCCCTACACATAAAAGCAGGAGAGACACAATCCTCGCAGCCACAGCACAGACACACAAATCCCAGCCCTCTTACCACCCGTGCAAGAACACAAATGTGTTCTCTTCTGCCGTGGAAGTCTGTAACACGCAAAGACTTCTTATGCATCATGTAAAAGAGGATCTCTCAGGTCTGACATGAGGCAGTTTACAGTTCCTTCACCGGTGTAGGAGAGCATAAACTAAAACAGCTGCAGACTCCCTTGCATAATTTAGCCATCTGCATTGCAGACATCTGATGGAAAACCATCCACAAATTTGGCAGGGAGGGAGGATGACAAAAGCAGCCGTTTCTCCCCGTAATAACAGGTACAAATTTGCAATTGTGTTGGTTGCATGTTCACTTAACAGTCACAATGGTCAGAGCAGTCAGGCCACGCCAGGATCTCCATGTTTCTGCTTAAAAAAACCCCCACACAAACAAAACCCACAAAAATCCCCAGAATCATCTTAGGAAGGATCAGGATGATCAAAGAATTTTGCACAACCTTTTCCCTCTGGATACTTATTCCCACCAAACCATTCATCTTCTCACCAGCAGCACTGCACACCCAGGTACAATTCCAGATACTTGAACACAACGATGTTTCAAGACTTGATGCTTTCTTATAAGAGGCGCATCTTCGATATCTTTAACACGATATTGAATTTAAACTTCCAAAAGCTAGACATGTGTGCACACATACACAAATTCAGACACAACCCACCCCAAATATGGTACTTTTAAAGCAGGTTTGATTCCACCAGGCATTATATTGCTTAGAGATCAGTGACAAGCTAACAGCTTTTCGGCTTTACAAAAGACAAAGCCTATGAAAGGTCAGCCTGGAAAAGACTCTGAGGAACCAGAAATACAGAATTAGAAGGAAAATGCTTAAGCAGTTTGGATTATTGCAGTCATGCTACGCTGCTGCGGTTGCAGCCGAACCCCACGGCTGTGTGGGCTGCACAGTTCATCCCAGTGACAGCAGAGCACTGCAGCGACTCGGCCCCGCTGTTTTCACCATCTCACTGGCATTACCACCAACCCAGAGTGCAGCCAACCTGCGTGTGCAATGAGCTGTGCAAATCCAATCCCAGCATGGGCACACAGAACAAAGTCTCTGCCTGCTTCAGGAGCCCTTCTGTGTGAAGTTGGGGCACAAAATCTTTACAAATTGTAAATCCTGTCCGTATGACTTGCTGAGGTGGTAGTGACCCAAACCCAGACACCATCTTGTCTTCACTGTGGTGGAGTAATTTCTTCTCCCCCAGCATCACTGGAAATGCTCAGGAGAAGAGTCATAACAGTTTTAAACAGCTGTAGTGCGAGTTAAAACTATTTACTTGTTTTTAAAAAAGATAGTCCCATGCATTACATAAATCAGATCAAACTGAGAAGAGAGCTTAACTGAACGTATCCTCCGGGAACCCTGTCTGCATCCGTGCCGTGTTCACAGCTCTGGCAGAAGGGCACCTTTAGCCAGCAATGGCCCTTGGCAGGGGAAGGCTCAGCACAGGGGGGACAAACATGGAGTGGGTCCTGCAGGCTGCTTCCAAGGGATTTAAAAGACAGCAGCTCTGGTGAACCGCACAACACACGCTTCTGCCTTCGTTTCTGGTCACACTGGAGCGTATCGTCCTCTGACTCAGGCTCAGGGGAAAGGGTGAATATTCTCCAAGGCTAACCTCAGCCACAGGCTGCTGCCTCCCAGGGATTCCTGAGACTCAAACAGGGAGAGATTTCTGCACTCTCTTGCCCTCAGTGTGCTCTCTCTGCTTGTGAGCTCACAGGGGGCCATGGCTGAGCCGGACTCCTGAAAGCAGCCTTGGAGAAAATACACCCCCATCTGCACAGCACAGACTCCAGCATGCACCCAGGAACAATCTTTAAGCTAATCATCATCTTTATGTAAAATAAACTAAAACCAAGAATTACATGGTTCCTTATTTTCATTCCAAATGTGGTTTCAGCTTCCAGCTATTGGAGATTACATTGCATGTATATACCAAAACTGGGTGGATATACCCTCTTACTCGAGACTGTGTGGTGCAACTGGTAGAAATCAGTGTTGGGAGATGATGGTGCCTCCTACCATCCCTCTTGGGAGGGAAAAGAAGTGAAGGAAGGTGAATCAGCTGGTATTGGGAGATACGAATTACACTTCCTACACCAGCTCTGAGGAACATGGCCCTGAGTAGGTGTTGAAAATTAATCTTCCCCTATTGAAATGTGAGACAGCAGCATGGTTGCCTTAAGGTGAAATTGTTTAGACTTTATGAAAAATACCAGCAGAAAGTTTCCTTCTCAATTAAGCCAGAATTATTCCACATCCAAAATAGACTCCCCCTGCTTCTCCATTGCCAGGTGAACAACAGAATTTTACCTTGAGGAAGGAAGAGAAGTTGCACTGCTTTCCTGCACACTCTTACCCCACTATAGAAGACTTTATGCTTTGTATTTAGCAACGAAAATGCCAGAGAACACAGGTCAGATGAAAGAGCTTTGAATGTTCAGCTCACAAATACAGCATAACCTGCAAATTATTTCCTAGGATGCAATTTGTGTAAGACATCAGCAAAATGGATGCAATGCAATGAGATCTTCCTAAAAAGGTACATCCCAAAGAACTCAAGCTTATGGGGCAGGGAGGTTAAAAGGAATGGTGGCATTGACTGTTACTGTGAAGGTATCTGGAAGAGCCAAGTATCAAGAACAGATACTACGCAGAATGCACATTTTTTGTCCAAAATCACAGCAGAAGTGGCTACCAGCTGAGATCTATTCACCTACTTAGGAGAAGCCTGCCAGCACGGTCACCAACCACAAGCAGTCAGAACCCCAGAAGACACAGCTCCACCCTCAGCACAATGCCTCAGTGTCCAGGCAATGGATTCATTTATTAGCAACTCAGAAAAATGGCATCACTTGCCAACTCACCATCTGAAATGGCACAAGGAGCAGACAGGCAGGCAAGCAATCTTTCACTCTAGGTTTCTCTGTTCACTATTTGCCTTTTATATAAGTTCTTCACCTTTCACAGAACAAAAGTTGAAGTATTTAGGAAGATAAACTTGACAATGAAAACTCTACGGGTAATGATTCAAGTAGCAGACACACAGTAAGGCACTTTCCAAATGAGAGCCCTGCAAAGTATATTGAGCTTATCCAAGCAAGGAAATTAATTTATTTCAGAAAAAATAAACCTGGAGTTTAATTCTTAAAGCTAATTCCTACTGTTAACCCATCATTAGATGCATGCAAAGTAAACCTATAAAAATAAGTTATGCTTCACTCCTATCAGAACTCACCACAAGAGCATTAAGGGCTTATATGCACACTGGGGTCAAGCTCGCCAGGAGGACAGTCACCCAATTCACACACTCAAATGTGGATTTTTAACAGCTAAAATTATCTAAGTCCTCTAAAAGACCCCTCTGAACACCTAAATAACCTACAACAAATACCCAGAGAATGGAGCCAGTCTCTCCTCAGCTGTCACCTCTTAGCTGCTCCTTGGTGCTCCGGCAGCTACTCCTGTGTAACAGGCTGAGTCAGTCGGTAAGGACTCGTTAGGAGAGAGGGAAGGCAATAGTAATGTGAGAAATGAGGCAGCAAATCCCCAAAGAAACTAATGTTCCCTTCACACCACCTGCCACACATTCACATGAAGCTTTTTTTCTGACTGCAATAGCCTTTGCAAATGGCTTCTTTAATAGAGAAACTAATTGTTCCCAACTGGAGGCAAGCAATGCCTTTCTAACAAACCTCCCCAAATTTCACAGCCCCCAAATACCTACATTTCATCTCCTTTCCTTCTTCCTTTACCTATACCCTACATCCTGCTCTCAATACCCACAACTGCTACCAAGTAAGTTACTCGATGTACGCGCTGCGTCCCCAGAACAGCATCATGCCACAGAGCAAGTCAAGATCTGGCCCAAAGGTAGAGCAGCCCAAGACACCCCAAGTTTGCCACTCTTCCTGTTGGGAAGCTGAACCAGAGCAAGTCATGCCACCTCCCTTTCCGTCCTGGCATGAGCTGTAACCAGGTTGCAAGTCATCAGCTCAAGCTGTGATAATCTTGTCTGAGCTCTGTGCTCACCCAGTGGCAGATGGGGTTTCCTAAACTTGAGGGCCAAAAAACTGATGTCTGCCACAAGCCAGGGAACACCAAAGGCAGAATCCTACTTCCTTCACGTTAATCAAGACTTTGCAGTGCTCATATGCCTTCCATATCTCAATTCCTGCAATACTGGAGCAGCTTGCAGTCTGGCCACGGCTTGCTAGATAAAACTCCCACGCAAGGTGAAATGTTATCTCCACTTCACAGGTTGGAAACCGAGACAAATATTTAGTGACTTGGGTCGTGACTGTACAAATCAAAGCAAGGCAAAGAACTAAACTTTTACATCTCCAGGCCAAGGCTATCGCTTTTATCATCAGATCATCCTTTTTTATGACCATACCCTGCTCAAAGAGCACAAGCTGCTTCAAAAAGACAATAATCCCATACGAACTCTGTGCTCCAGCATCAAAAGACCGACAGAAAAGAGACAATGGCATCAGTCATTACTCTGTTCGCCCCTTTCATTAGCTTTCCTATCGAGTTTTACTGCACAAGCTAGTTATTACGATTTTTATACTCTCCCATTTATATTAAGTACCACTAAAAACCCATATTGATTTTTATTTTTAGATCCTCGAGAAACATGAGTGGTATTGTCATTAAAGGAAAAATCCATGTCAGGTTCTTCAATTTCCTGGTTTGCTGCCTTTCCAAGAACTTCTGTTTTAATGTGTGATTAAATCTCCCTGAAAATCATTTCTGTAATTAGTTTAATGAGACAGGTCACTGCACTAGCAGGTCACTGTGCTGAACTGTTTACACGCCTTAAGGTTTTTGGTGATATTCAAATATATGTAGTAACAAGCAACATCTTGTTGTAGACTTCCATGCTTTTAAAGAACAAAGAACCCAGCCTAACTGTCCCAAACCTCCTCTCTCTGAAATAGCAAAGTCAGGACTTGTTCACCTCTGGAAGCAGATTCTGAAGCTAAGAATGTACCCATTTCTAGCTGGTTTGCATGAAGAATGTATCTGCTCCAGAAGCCTGCCAGGAATGCTCAGCTGAGAAGTACATACACACAATGCACAGAAAGTTGGCACAATTTATGCCTGTACAGGGAAGCATTTATATAAGATATATTTATATATTATACATCCCATTAAAAATACACTAAGGCAACATTAAAATTAGGAGGCTATGGGACACAGAGAGTCAAGAAACACGATTCTAAAATCGAAACAAATCTTTTCTCTTTAACAATCTGTCCAGACTCTGAAACAGCAACATTCATCATCCGAGTGCCCTCACACAACAATTCAGTTTTCGGTGATGAGGGCAGTGCAACCCATCCTGACATCTGCACTGCTCCACCAAAAAACCCACCAGAGACAGGCACTGCCTGTGACACACGTAACAGTCCAGAAAGTTTGACTTGTTCAAAGCTTTCTATAATTACTCTGAAACAAGGAGAACATTTTCACAGGGTCTGGTACGAACAGGATTGAGCCCACAGCAAGCACCCTGACATGTAAATGTCTCCTTGTGTATCTTCCTATGGATGAGTGTATGCAGCTGTACCATAGGGATATGGCATCTGACCAGATTCCAAATGCACAACCTGCCTTACACACTACAAACTTCCAGTGATCCCGACCTGTACAGGCCCACCAAAACCAGCTTCCCAGCTACCTGTTGTTTGCCTTTATCCCAGAGGCTCTATATCTGAAGGCAGATGCCAAAGGCTCTCTATGTAGCCACTGAACACAATCAACATTTTATTTTTAAAATCACAGATGTCATATATGACAGGGACAAATAAAAATTCAATGATGTTTCCATCCACGTTCATTGTTGCTGGATGTCTGGATAACCCACAAGCCTTTAACCTCTACTGGAACAACTGCGTTGGTTGACATTTAAAAAAAAAAATCTTTGATTGAATCATGAATTAGTATGGAAAAACTTTATTTAGTTAGTTATAAATAATTTAATTTCCTTATTTATCACAGGCTGACAGTGTTAGGCTGCTGCTGACCTGTGCTAGAAAGGCAATTTTTTTCAGGCTGCAGAGTAGATTATTCTTCAGTTTTTTCAACTCGTGGACTTTCAGCTGATGCTACTAACAGACATCCCAATTAGAGCTCACAGCAACATAGCCTGCTTTCAAAAGGAACAAGTAGGGGTCTGAAAGAGAGACTTATTTATTTATAGTTGTAAAACATGGTTTGAAAAAAAATAGATTTGATTTTGTGCACATATTTTGGGTTCGCTTTACTTCATATTTAAAGTGAGCAATGGATTCCTACATTCCAATCTCACCACGTGCAGCAGTAAGAAACAAAAACAAGGCCACTGAAACCAGCGATGGTGTGCTGGCAGGGAGAGCTCCAAGTTCACTGCTTGGTTAGAAGCTGAGGCCTTCTTGTACTGGGCTAATTGGTTGGGAATCTTAATAATGAGTTCACAAAGTCGCTTAAAACCTTAGGTTTTAATGCACTGGAGGGAGGAGGGAAGGAGTGAAGGGTGTGAAAAGCTGTTTTTCAAAGCCAAATTGATAAAACCACTCCCTGTGCAATTAAAAACCTGAATAGCTGAATAGCTGACTTTGGAAAGCAGCAACTGCATAATTTATCGGGTTGGTTTATAAAGGGAGAGAAAATATCCGAGGACAGGAAAGGAATTTCACGGACATTTCAACAACACATGAAAACTGTGGTGCGTTTTATCATTTCGAGATTTATTTTTGCACTCCGTTCCACTGGGAGGAAGCAAGCAAAGGTCTATTAGGCTGCATTTTCCCTGTTTTCCTTCTTTATCAGTGGAGGAAAAACCACAATGGCTCCAATATCCTCCTAAGGATATTGACATTTTTTCTAACCTTAAGTTCCGCAATCAGCTTATATGGTCTCTGAAGGAGCCCTACGAAGGGGACTGGGAAGAGCACAGGTTTAACCTGAATTTAAGCTCGTGTACAAGGAAGAATTGTTGCAGGAAAAACAATTTAAGAGTTTAATCCTTTAAAAAGCAAATGCACACTCACACTAACAGTACAGCCAAAGCAGTTTTTTCTCCTCTGTTACCTGTGGCATCAGTACTGGACCACAAACTTTGCTCTGGCTGATGGGGTATGAGAGAGGGCAAAGCAGCCCCAACTAAACATCAGAGGTGACTGACTACAACCACCAGTCAGCATCAGAGACTCCTCAGATCTGTGCTTGCTGAAGGTACACGGGGAGGTTACAGCTCGTAGTGGCACCAGGACATTATTCTGCATGAGGCTGCAGGAACAGGTATGCTTTAAAATGTTAGCAGTGTCACTTGTGCTAACAAAACATAATGAGAAGTAACTCCTGTGCGTGACCAGCAGACACTTCTAGAAACCATTTCTGAGTTGACTTGAATTTCAATCCGGGACTTTAAACATCTTTCAGTGGCATTTGAACTGACTTATCAGTGACTTGGTTGGGTTTATTTTGTGACTGAGATGTGACTTGGAGAAAAATGCTGAGAAAAATGTAGTAAGGATATATGTATAGGGGGTTTACTCCTTCAACAAAACAGAGTCAGAAAGACTGCAACCCTCACTAATTCTGCAAATATTTTGGACAGAATTATTTTAAAAATTGCATTGGACTCAGCAAACAGTTTGATGAGGAAACTGAAAACACAAACAGGGCTTTTTTTTTTGATCAAGTGACTCAGGAGCATTTTAAGTCTCAGTGAGTACCCACGACACTAAAGCATTTAACAACACTTGACTGGCAGCATAACCCATATTTAGAGACATTCAGAACCCAGCTGTCATCTTGGGCATCTAAATAAATCGATCAGCTGTAGGCACAGATATCAAGAAGCACACAGACATGGAGTCTTTATTCTCATTGCTAGCAGAATCCTATGATAAGCAGCAAGGCTGCCTTCAGTTATGTTATAGTACAGAAATAACTTTGGTTGGTGCAATAAATCCTTTGTTACAGACTTAGAAATAGGCCTGCTAACATAACTCTGCTATCTCATGTTACCAAATATGCTCAATCCAAGTAAAAACTCCAAATCCTTTGGGAGGGAGGGCCCTTTCTTTGTTCTTTTGTACAGTGCAGGAGAACTCAGGGTTTGGGCACAAAAAGCACTTCAGATGTCTGCAAGACTGGGTATATCCAGGATAACACTAAGCTCACCACCAGAAATTATGAAATTTCAGCAAAACGCTTAAGTAGGGAGCACAACACTGCACACCCTTCACAGATGGCTGGGGAGGAGAGTGCCTTCAGAGCCTGCCTGGCTGGGTCACTGTTTACCTATGCTAAATATTCAGATTTATTGAACATCCTCTTAAGGGCTTTACAAAGGCGTTTCAGCAGGTTAAAAATCCTGCTCTGTGTCCCTAGTGACCTGTGAAACGAAAGCAGGATGAACTCATCCTGCCCACCCACGCTCACCACGCTGCTCAGGGCCGGCAGTAAGGACCTGAAGCAGCACATCTTCTGTTTAATGGTTGTGATAAATTATTGCACAAAAGGTAATGGTGTCTCTAATCCCAAGAGGTGCAAGTTGCACGCTGCAGACCTTCCTGATGTGTTTAAAACACACTAGCTGCTCTCCTTGAATTCAGTTATGCTAGTTTTGACTTTGACTGGGCTAGTAAGTGCAACTGATTGTAAAAAATTACAGTGTGGTCCTCAGGGATGATCATTAGTAGCCACAGGCATGGAGGCCCAACTGGCCACATCCATCACAGAGCCTAATGGTGCAGTTCACAGGTATTTACCTGGGATGTGTTTGGTTCAGCTGTATCTTTAGCACCGGGGGCAGATAAAATGCAGCCAGTTCCGCACACATCTTTTCATACTACACTGTATTAATGCATTGGCCACCTGAATATACAATTAAAGCACCACTGAAATAATTCTCCTCTGTAAAACAGCTCCTCCTGTATGTGTGATGGTTTGGGCTTGGATAGAGTTCATTTTCTTCACAGTGGCTGGTACTGAGCCATGAGTTGGATTTGCGCTGGGAACAGCGTCGGTAATTCGGGGATGTTTTAGCTATTGATGAGCAGTGCTTACAGAATCCAGACTTTTTCTGCTCCTCACCTCAACCCACCAGCGAGGAGGCTGGGGGTGTACAAGATGTCAGGGGACACAGTCAGGACAGCTGATCCCAAATGACCACAGAGGTATCCCATGAAACCACGGCGTCATGCTCAGCATACAGAACCAGGGGAAGAGGGGGAGGGGGGACATTTGGAGTGATGGAGTTTGTCTTCCCAAGTCACTATTATGTGTGACAAAGCTCTGCTTTCCTGTGAATGGTCAAACACCTGCCAGTCAATGCCTAGGGAACAAATTCCTTGTTTTGGTTTGCCTGTACATGGCTTTTGCTTTTCTTATTAAACCACCTTTACCTCACAAACCCATGAATTTTCTCGGCTTTACCTTTCAAATTCTCTCCCTCATCCCACCATGAGGGAGCAGCTGTGGGGGGCTGAGCTGTGGCTGAGGCCAAACCACAACAGTGTGCCAGAAAACCTCCAAGTCACGTGTATGCTGCGTGGTGACACAGGAGTTTAAGTACTTGCTAATTCCAGGCCAGTGCTGAAATCCCCTTGATTATTCTTAGTTACAAAGAAGTATATCCTGTGTTATGAGCCTATTTTATAGATGTTTCAACGTTTTTTTTAATAATACATAATTTTTAGAAAAAAATTTCCTCATCCTGAGCTACCAAGGTTAAAACAAGTAAGATGTTCACTGGTTTTACCACTTCTTTTACTGGAATAATTTATCTCCTAATATTCATAAGGTGACACCATTAGCACATTTAAGAAGTGCTAAGAGAAGAGCTTTTAATCATGGAGATAACTGTTTATGATAGATGTCTGTCATTAATTAGTTTGCAAGCCTTATACTCTCTGCTGAGAATGCCCAGAGAGGATTCTTACAAACACAGATCTTTTACACATGTACGAGCTGGATTCTGCACGTAGGCATACTATTACCACCTGAAAGTAAATCAAATGCCCCAAATATTCAAGTTGCGTGCGAGGAACGCTCTTTATTCCAATTCTGAGCAGCTGGAAAGTGTTATCAGAAGATTGTGACAGCCCAGTTAAGGCATTTGATTTACTTTTAAAACAGCATTTGCGAAAGTACTGCTGTACCTTGGTGCAGAATGCCCCTTAGTACAAAACATACCTGTCTGGAAGCACCCCTCCTTCTCAAAATAGGTCATGCAATATTGTTACCCCTAAATCTGTGTAACCTGTGTTCTTGAAAATACTAATAAAACACTAAAAAGTGAGCAGAATCCTACTGAGATTTAAAACTAACTTGAACTTATTATAAAATTTGATTGCAGTTGTATGTATTCATCTATTTTTAATCTGGCTTCCTAAAGGATTAAGTTTTGCAGGGCCAGCTGTTGATTTCTTCCTCCTTTTCCTCCTCCTGAATACACAACTGGACTCCTTTGTCCATTTACAAACTCAAAAAAAGCCAAAGTTTTAAAATACTACTAAATCTCTAAACATGCTGAGATCCAGGGCTAAAGAGAAGGGATACTTATCCCATGCCATTGTACAGAGAGAGGAAAAGGAGGGGAATTTAGGAGTTACATTTGTGCTTGGCAGCAGCTGCTCAGCAAGCACACAGCTGCCGAGGAGCAGCAGCCCGTGCCGTCACTGGCACTCCGGGGTGCAGGGAAATCTGGGGAAGGAAGGATTTGGGTAACGAAGGATAACTCCTGAGCAAACCAGGCCTCATCAGTTCTGCTACTTGTGTTTTGGGTTTCAGACTAGGAGTTCATCTCCGGTCCCACCTTCATTAGTACAAATAATCCAGGGAACACAGCGACAAAACAGCAGTCAGTCCCCTGCTTCAGTAGACCAAATTCTCAGACACTTCACAAGGCAGAGGAAATCCATTATGGTATGTTTTTCAAATGAGTCTTATGGGCAGACCTTCAAAAAAAAGGCATTTTGGAGCTACCTCCTGCGGGCTTAAAGGGAAGCAGGATTTCAGCCTCTGTGCCAAGACCCTCAGCTGTGAGCACACAGTCTGCCTCCAGAGGCCTAACCTTTAAATCTATGCCCTTGAAAATGAACATCTCACCCAAGTACTACTGCCAGCACAGCAGCAAGAGGAGAGAGAAGCTGTGTGTCAGCACAGCAGATTCAAGCCTGAACTGCCCATCACAGACACAAACAACTGGAAGAACCAGCTATGTAGCTGAAACAAGTTACATCCACAGTGAACAAAAAAGGTTAATGCACTCTTCTCTTCCACCCAGTAGCATACAGGAGGGCAGTGTGGCTGGAACAGCTTCCCGAAGGCAACCCACCGCATTTTATTGGTCAAGCTAAAACCTCAAGTCATGAAAATGATCAGTTCAATGCATTCTCAGCAGAACAATAAGTAGTATCACCACCAACTCTGTATGAGTTATCGGAAGTCCTGAAGACTTTCTAAAATTAGGTCTAGTTTTAGCATAGTTCAGCACAATACATAATGACCATCATCCCTCACATCGCCAGAGAAACTGCGGCAGAGGAGTGAAAATGCTCAAAATGACGTATCAGCAGCCATGGACAACAACCCAGCAGCTCATGGTTGTCAAGTTGAGTTGTTCAATCAACCAGAGTTCTGCTTTGAAAGCAAACAATACTGAAGAGAAGTTGAAAACAGGGAATCACGCTGTAGAGTGATGAGTACCCAGACTATTTAAGCATCATTACACTCCTCAATTATGTTTTGACTCAGGCTACTAAGTGTCCCACTTCCATAAGCACATCTCCATCCTAAATGTGAAGTCAGCAACTTCACAAACACTTTGTGTCTTGTGTTTTTAACAATCATCACAAACAAGAAAGGCCTGGACTTTTGAGTTCATGGTTCTGTGAAACTTCCACGGAAAAACAGCGCTGGTTTTGTTAGCAAGCATTTGGCTCAGAGGACAGAAGAGAAAACAAACTCACATGGTGCATGGAACATCACTAGCACAGATGAATGATCTTTTATAAACTTGTCGAAGTCCTCATCGGTCAGGTGATAAACTACATTTTCTTCATCTGCCCAGGGAGTCTCTGGAGCCTGGGGCTGAGGTGCCTGTGGGCTACAAGACAAACAGACACAGCTTAAAGGCAGCTCTCTGGTGCTAAGCAGTCATCTTGGCAAGTCAAAATGTAAGGAACCACTTTGTGCAGATGTTCATACACGTCTGACACACCAACCCTACTGAACAGCTTCTATAACTGTACCCATCCAGAACTCACAGGCATTGAAACACAGATGAAACTGGAGGAGGAATAAAAAAATCTCCAAGAAGCTCCTGAGGACAGATCAGCAATGGAAGGGGACGGAGACAGGAGATAACCAGACTGCTTGGTTATTACATTATAGAAATCAAACGCATTTTCTATTACTCTTTTACCCTCCTCAGCAGGATGCTCCCTTTCTCACAGCATTCCCACTTTGTAGTTCAGAGGAGTCACTGCAAATGAAAGAAAAAAGCAGCGAGCAGAAACAGCCAATTTAACCCGTCACCTTGGATACTGACAGCATGATTAGGGCCGACAGAGAAAGGAGGAGCAGTGTTGGGACTGTGAGCCAGCTACACACCCCATTTCCCCAGGAATACATGGTTTCACCCTCAACAACTCTCGTGAGCCAAGGAAGCATCGTTATGTCCTCACTCTGCCATGGGCTTGTAGGCCTAACTCACCAAAGCTACTCAGCTGCATGCTTAACCTAAAAGGCAAGTGAGGTGTTCTACCAGCTTCACTGTGATCGCTGTTCAGCTGACAGAGTCCAACTGTCTCTGATGGGTCAGAGCCACAGAGACTGCTCAAAGACACAGTGGCAGGCCTGGAAACTGAACCTAAGCTCCTCTGGAGCTTGTCATCCCAACAAACAATTGTTTTTGACTTCTATTAATGTACATTAAAAAGAGAATTTGGCAGCTGAGAACTA
The DNA here is from genome assembly GCA_013400235.1 of Oriolus oriolus. Lineage (NCBI taxonomy): Eukaryota > Metazoa > Chordata > Aves > Passeriformes > Corvidae > Oriolus > Oriolus oriolus. The sequence continues at coordinate 1,177,630 of VXBT01003828.1, forward strand.
AACTATGCTGACATTTTATTTATTAAAGCAGTGTTCACAGAAAAGACACCCAAACATATGAACACTGGGAGCCAGACTTTGAAGTTATTTTATTCTTGTCAGTTGCAGTAATCAGTTCCAAATACCCCCCAAAATTCCCCAAATTCTTTGGCAAAGTACCAGTCTGGATGTGACCCCATCTCTGGTGAAAGCAGATTTACTATTTTTGATTAAAATGTATTATTGTGTTAGCTGTCTGGAACAAGGAATGGCAAACAGACGATAACTCATTTATCCTGCCTTACTCATTTCTAGGCTGAAAGCCTAGTTTGATAAAAAAAAGCAGTAGAGATACACAGATTCAGATAGCAAATGCTGTTGATGCAAGCAATGGGTGTGATCCAAGAATATTAAGCAATCTGTGCAGAACTGCGATACACACCTCTGCTGCTGCTTCTGTGATAAACAAACCAAGAAGCAAACACCAAAGCAAAGGTCGGAGCTGCACCTGGCCAGGAAGCCCAGAGAGCAATAATCTCCAGGTATCCTGGCAGAGTGAAGGCTTCCCAGCACACACCATGACACTCAATGGATTTGGGAGCTGGGCTGAGTAGGCAGAGCATGATGAACACGGACACAGCGCCGACAAAGCACTGGGAGAATGTGGTGTTTAGCAGGCCCTGGTGTGACCTATTTCAGTCAGGAATTAGTAAAGCAGGGCACGAGATGTTTATTCAAACGGCCTAATTTAAAATGCTGTGCATGCTAATAAGCCTACACAGGAGTTGGTAAGAAACACCTCAAGGCCTGGAGAAAGCAATAAGCAAAAATTTAAAATGTCATTTAACCCAGACACAAGGCACACCCAACACCTGACTAGGATGACAGAAGTACAGAAGAGTTATAAAAAGCCAATTCAATTGAGAGCACAGAACAAGTTCTTGATTTAACGGAGTAGCTGATGCTAAGGAAGGGCCTGAGGGGAATCCATAAAAACAGCAAGACAAACTAAGCAGCTATTGAAGGCAGCAAGAAGCTGTTGGGCTTGCCTACCATTCAGGCTGATACAGCTGTGTATCACATCTAACCAAAAAGTGGTATGTACAAGATAGCATCTCTACTGTATTAGATTAAGGCTGTGTGATGGTTTGTCTCTAGCACCTCATGAAAACAACTGAAACTCCTTAACATAGTAGCCAGTGCCTATTAGGAAGATAAGAAAGGTGAAGTATCTGTAAGACTTATGCATTAGCACACTTTCAGCATAAGAAAGAAGCACCTTCAATAAGTAGTAAAAAAAAAAAAAAAAAGGTG